>CAMZMU010000020.1:57389663-57473037 GCA_947311845.1 Poa pratensis | reverse complement strand
ATCTGCCGCGGCTGCACCAACCACGCCCCACCTGCTGCGGAGATCGCATCTGCTGCGACTGCGGCGACAGCATCTTCGACTGCTGAGAAGATCGCATCCGCCTCGACTACACCGACCCCTCCGCTGCGGCAGAGATCGCGCCCAACACGGCCACGCCATCAGCGTCTCCGGCCGTCAAGGAGATCGCATCGGCTACGACTACATCGACCACCTCGACGACCACCGCGCGGATCGAGTCTACTTCGACTACCTCGATCGCGTCGCTGGCAAGCCAAGATCTACGTCAACTTCGACTACGTCGACCACACCTTCGCGCGCGACGGAAGTCGCGTTGTTCTACCCCGCCCACTCGCGTCTCCGTCAACTTACAAGATCGTCAACAAGCCAATCGCGCCCGCGTCGACGACGGCGACATCACTCCTCGCGTCAGCGGCGGAGATCGCAGACTCCAGGGAAGGAGCCTCGGCAGCGACTGTGGTACCCACCACGTTGCGTCCATTTTCGGCTCCGAGCACGGCTCGGACGAAGGAAGCAGCAGTGGCAGCGCCCGGCCCACTCCCCAGACATACCCCGCGCAAGTCTTCATGATCGGCCCGACGCAGGGCAACGGCGACGAACCCGCATACCCACTGGAGGTGGTCATGCCGGACCAGGTGACGCGGCTCACCATCACCCGAGAGATAGCAATCAGAGCCCTGAAGCACGTCGAGGACGGCACGTACCCCCCACCAGACGCACCCCGGGAGGACCTTATGGCGGTCCAATACCTGCTACGGAAGGAAGGCGAACGACTCCGCGCAGAGAAGGCCGAGCTACTCCGACGCAAGGAGGAGGCTGACGCGTCGAGCGCCAGGAGGGCCGCTTACTCATTCACTGCCTCAACAGAGGTCTCACAAGGAGCAAGGCGCCACAGAGCCCGTGCCCCTGATGACGGAGGCCGACCGCGCTAGAGTCACCCGCAACCTCGAATCATCATACATGAGCGAAGACGCAGACGGGATACCCGTCCCCAAAACGCCCGGAGCCGCGCTCATGGCAGTCGAAACATACCTGCGGCTGACGCAGCCGCCCGAGGGCGACTCGCGCGCTCTCCTCCACAAGCAGCAGATCATGTCTATCAAGGCAGTCGAAGAAGCTCTGATGAACAAGGCGCCGACAGAAAAGGTGCGAGAAGATCGGGCCCCGACCGCGAGCCCACAGCACTCGCAGGCCCGGCGGCAAGACAACTGCGACAACCGCAGCCAGGCGAAGACCTCCGCAACGTCATCACACAGAGGACGGTGGACCGCAGCCGCACCCAGCGGACGGTCAGCACGCCCAATACTGACGACCGCAATGACGGCGACTTCGAGCCATGCGGCGCCGCATGCTTCAGCTTCAACATCCGCGACACAAGAATGCCCAAGGGCTTCAAGCTCACGGCAGAAGCAGTCAAGTACGACGGGAAGCAGGACCCGAGACTCTGGCTAGAAGACTACCTCATAGCCTGCAGTGCCAGGGCGGTACTTCGACTACGGCCATGCAGTACATCCAGCTGATGCTCACGGGCTCTGCACGCGGGTGGCTAAACACTCAACCCAAGAACGCCTTCAGGACGTGGGACGAGTTCGCGGAGGCCTTCGTTAAGAGCTTCCTGGGGACGTACTCGAGACCGACGACTTCGTCGAGCTACAAGCATGCAAGCAAGGACGAGACGAGCCGCTCCGGTCGTACATCCAGCGTTGGACCCTGCTCCGCAACACCATGGAGACCGCCTCGGAGGACCGAGTGATGGATGCCTTCATGCACGGCGTCTCCCGCCGCGACCTCCGCGAGGAGTTTGGTAGGCTCCGGCCGAAGAACATGATCGAGGTCATGAAGATAGCAACCAGTGGGCAGACGGAGAGGACTCGGTCCGCGATAGTTCACGCTACTCCCCGAAGGACGAAGCCGGACCAAGCAACTGGCGAGAAGGACGCCACAAGAAGAAGCCGCGTTACAACGGCAACGACTCAATCGAGTTAGTAGCGGCGGGATTCCAAACCCCCCGTGAGGATGAAGCGCGCGACAGCAGTCGCCAATACAGCCATGTACAGTACAGTCGAAGCGGCGGTGACCAGAGTCGCCAATACAGCCAGGGCAATACAACCGAAGCGGCGGCAGCAGCTACCGCAGCGACGGAGGCCATAAACGCGAGTGGCAGAAACGCACACTGAGCCCAGCGGAAGAGCTGGAACAACCCTGCAGGCACCACATGTTCAGGAACCCGGAAACGGGCAAGTGGGGATCCAACCACCTGTTGAAGGACTGTCGAAAGGCACGCAAATATACGAAGCCATGCAGAAGATAGTCACTCCAGCACCCGCAGCGCAGCCAGCGCGCAGCTGGCCATCCAGGCAGCACCCGCACCCGCAGTCGCTAATCCAGCACAGGCGGCGGGAGCCTTTCCGCAGCAGCAGCAGCAGCAGCCGCAGCAAGATGCCCCACCAGTGGTCCAGACGCATATCCAGCGGCACGCGGACAACTCAACATGATACAGAAGGGGCGCCCCTCAAACAGGACCCAGAAGATCATCACTCGCCAAGTTTTCCAGGCCATCACCTGTCCACCTGCAGTACCCGACTACCTGAGAGGGTCAGAGACACCAATCACGTTCTCCAGAGCAGATCACCCGCCTGCAGTACCACGACCCGGGCACGCCGCTCTGGTAGTCGAAGCTCTGATCGGAGATTACACCCTGAAAAAGGTGTTCATGGACGGAGGCAGCGGCATCAACATCATCTTTGCCGACACCCTCAGAAGGATAAACAGGCCAACGACAAACTTGGCGGCATCAGAGACCACCTTCCATGGCATAGTACCAGGGCAAGCAGTCACGCCCATGGGAACGATCACACTCGACGTCATCTTCGGCACACCCGAAAACTTCAAGAGGGAGTCGATCGACTTCGAGGTAGTCGACTGGAAGTCGCAGTACCACGCGATACTCGGGCGCCCAACCTTTGCCAGATTCATGGCGGTACCTCACTACGCCTACCTCATGCTCAAGATGCCTGGACCCAAGGGCGTCATCACGGTGCACGGCGACTTCGACCGCTCCAACAGCTGCGACCGCGAGTTCAGCAAGATCTCCGAGTTCTTCGGAATGGAAGAGCACTTCGAGGCGATGGCAGTCGACAACGACAAAACCATCTTCCCGCCACGCAAGAAGCAAGCCAAGGACGCCGCCTTCAACACGACTGACGACACACAACTCATCAGGTCCACCCGACGGACGCAAACAAGACAGTCAAAGTGTCGTCGAGTCTGCCTATCGCATAGGAAAGCGCGCTCGTCGAGTTTCTACGTGAGAACTGGGAGATCTTCGCCTGGCAACCTTCTGACATGCCAGGCATACCCAGGAACCTCGCCGAGCACTCTTTACGCGTCCACAAGGACGCCAACCCGTCAAGCAGACCATGCGACGCTTTCAGGACCCAAACGAGATGAAATAAGCAAGGAGATCGATCGACTGCTCCACGCCAAATTCATCCGAGAGATCAAGGACTCGGACTGGGTAGCGAACCCGTCCTGGTGGAGAAGAAGAAGACGAAGAAACTCCGCATGTGCGTCGACTTCACCGCCCTCAACAAATGCTGCCCCAAGGACCATTTCCCGCTCCGCGGATAGACCAGATCATCGACTCGACTGCAGGCTGCGCACGCCTATCCTTCCTGGACGCCTACTCAGGGTACCAGCAGATCAGGATGAACGTCGACGATGAAGAGAAGACTGCATTCATCACACCCATGGCGTCTTCTGCTACCAGACGATGCCCTTCGGGTTGAAGAACGCTGGAGCCACGTACCAGCGCACAATGCAAGCCTGCCTAAAGGGGCTAATCGGAGAGATCGTCCAAGTCTACGTCGACGACATAGTCGTCACCACTCGAACGGAGGACACTCTCATCGCCGACCTCCGCAAGGTCTTCGCCGCCCTCAACGAGTATCAGATCAAGCTGAACCCGGACAAGTGTGTCTTCGGCGTGCCAGCCGGAGAACTGCTCGGGTACCTCGTCTCTGCAAGAGGAATCGAAGCCAACCCGAGAAGGTGCAAAACATACTCGCAATGCCAGCACCGACCAAGCTTCATGAGGTGCAACGCCTAGCCGGCCGAGTCGCAGCTCTCAGCCGGTTCATAAGTAAGTTGGGAGAAAAGGCCCTGCCTTTCTACCAACTGATGAAAAAGACAGACAAGTTCGAGTGGACAGAAGAAGCGCAAGTCGCGTTCGACCAACTCAAGAAAACCTCACGACTTCCCCAGTACTGGTGGCGCCACTGGAGAACGAGCCGCTATACCTCTACGTGTCAGCCACGAACAGGGTGGTCAGCACGGTACTCGTAGTCGAACGAGAAGAAGAAGGACACAGTCACCCTGTTCAGCGACCCGTCTACTACCTCAGTGAGGTGCTAACCTTGTCCAAGCAGCGGTACCCGCACTACCAGAAGCTAGCATACGGAGTCTTCATGACATCAAGGAAGGTCGTCCACTACTTCTCCGAGCACTCCATCACGGTAGTAAGCTCCTCCGGGCTCTCCGACATCCTCACCAACCAAGCCGCGACAGGACGAGTCGCCAAGTGGGTTGTTGAGCTAGGGCCCTGGGGGCTGAAGTACGCGCACCCGAAGTCAATCAAGGCCCAGGTGCTTCCAGAGTTCACCACCGAGTGGATAGAGGCCCAGCTACCAGACGTACCCGACCTGTCCAACGCATGGACAATGTACTTCGACGGCTCCAAGAAGTTCAGATCAGCAGGGGCGGGAGTCGTCCTCATCTCACCCAAAGGCGACAAGCTGAGGTACGTGCTGCAGATGAACTTCCCAACGCCCTCCAACAACGAGGCAGAGTACGAGGCCCTGATCCACGGCATGCGGATGGCCAAGAACTGCGGCGCCACTCACCTCATGATCTACGGAGACTCCTACCTCGTCGTGCAACAAACCATGAAGCAATGTGACGCCATCGCCGACAACATGATCGCCTACAGGGACCTGTACAACCAGCTGGAAGGCACCTTCGACGGCTGCGAGCTGCGGCACGTCGGCCGCGAGAGCAACGAGGAAGCCGACACCCTCGCCAACCTGGGCTCAAACAAAGCGCCGGTGCCACCCGGAGTCTTCCTCGAGTGCATCACGCAACGCTCCGTCAAGCTCCGGCCCGCGCCGGGATCCTCTACATCGACAACGAGCACCGCCGACCCGCCCAGCACGGAGAAGGAGCCTATGGAGGTATGCTGATCGAGCCCACATGGACGAGCCCATACCTGGCTTACATACTGCAGCAGAGGGTGCCAACAAACCCAGTCGAAGCCAAGCGCGTCATCCGCCGCTCCAAGGGCTTCACCGTCATCAACGGGGAGCTCTACAAGCGAAGCATCTCGGGAGTCCTCCAAAGGTGCATCGACCCAGTCGACGGTCAAGCCATCTTCTCGAGATCCACGCTGGCATCTGCGGGCACACACGCCAGCAGTCGAGCCTTAGTGGCCAAAGCCTTACGAGCCGGGTTCTACTGGCCCACCGCAATGCAAGACGCAGAAGAACTCGTGAGGAAATGTCTCGGCTGCCAGGAGTTCGCCAACAAGCCGCACGCACCGCATCAGCACTAAGACCATCCACTCGCCTGGCCCTTCGCTCAATGGGGGCTCGACATGGTGGGTCCACTCAAGAAGTCCTCCGGGAGGACACACGCATCTCTTGGTGGCAGTCGACAAGTTCACGAAGTGGATCGAAGCCGTGCCTATCACAAGTTCGACTGCCTCCTCGGCAGTTAACTTCATCAGGTCGATCATCTTCAGGTTTGGAGTGCCGCACAGCATCATCACCGACAACGGCACGAACTTCACAGCCGAAGAGTTCAAGGACTTCTGCTCTGAGCAAGGCATCAAGCTCAACTACGCATCTGTCTCGCACCCGCAGTCCAACGGGCAAGTCGAAAAGGCCAATGGCTTAGTCTGCAAGGGCATCAAGAAGCGCCTGCGAGTACCATTGAGGCGCGCTGCAGGCGCCTGGGTTGAAGAGCTGCCATCTGTGCTGTGGAGTCTGCGCACTACGCCAAACAGATCCACTCAGTACACGCCATTCTTCATGGTCTACGGCGCAGAAGCAATCATGCCATGCGACATCAAGTTCGACGCACCCCGAGTGGTGGCCTACGACGAGTCCGACGCAGAAGAAGCACTCGAGGACGACATGGATACCCTGGACGAAGCACGCGACATCGCCCTTACCCGCACAGCCGTGTATCAGCAAGACTTACGCAACTACCACGGGCGGCGACTGCGGCCCAGAGCGTTCGTCCCTGGCGACCTTGTCCTCCGCCTCAAACAGAAGAAGGTGCACAAACTCGCCTCCCCGTGGGAGGGTCCATACATCGTGACAGAGGCAATCGGCGGCGGAGCTTACCGCCTGAAGGACTCGAAGACGGGGACAGTCTGCCACAACCCGTGGAACGTTGCGCAACTGCGCCGCTTCTACGCCTAGTCGACTCCCCCTTGTAACAAAGCATACATGTCAAGAGGCGGCAGGTTCCAGACGCACTCTTTCCCTTACCAGGGTACCTGAGGGGACTGGAAGGGTTTTAATGAGGCGGCCTGCTCGCAAAAATCAATGAAGTGATTTGGAACAAGCTCTCCCCTTTACTTTTTTAGTCAAAAAGCAACATAAACCTAGGCCGTCACCCGAGCACTCGGGGGCTGCGCCATACAGGTTAAGTCAAACCTAGTCCGCACCCGACGAACTCGGCTGCGCCCCGAAGCACTCGGGGGCTGCGCCGCACAGGTCTAAGTCAAACCTAGGCCGCACCCGACGACTCGGGGGCTGCGCCATACAGGTCAACTCGAAATCCTAGGCCGTCACCCGAAGCACTCGGGGGCTGCGCCGCACAGGTCTAAGTCAAACCTAGGCCGCACCCGACGCACTCGGGGGCTGCGCCATACAGGTCCAACTCGAAATCCTAGGCCGTCACCCGAAGCACTCGGGGGCTGCGCCGCACAGGTCTAAGTCAAACCTAGGCCGCACCCGACACTCGGGGGCTGCGCAACAGGTCTAACTCGAAAACCTAGGTCACACCCGAAGCACTCGGGGGCTGCGCCGCACAGGTCTAAGTCAAACCTAGGCCGCACCCGACGCACTCGGGGGCTGCGCCAATGCAGGTCTAACTCGAAACACCTAGGCCGCACTCGACCCGCTCGGGGCTGCACCATACAGGTTTACAGAAGTCTACAAGATACAATTTACTCACTCGGGGGCTACCCCCACCTCGGCATACATACACTCATATTTCCACTTGGAAAAATTGCTTTTACAAGCTAACGATATACAACAGCAGTCTACTACTCTTATTCTACAGGCTCGCCCTTTGGCGCATCGAGTGGCCCTACAAGGTGCTCACTAAAGCTCTGGACCTGCTGAATCATCTGACGCGCAGCCGCAAGAGTATCGGCGTAGTCACCCTCTCCAGGCAAGCCGTCAAGCACCTTGTACAGTGGAAGATTAGGCCGGTGCATTCGAACGTACGCCAGCGCCACGTTCGCCCCGGCAACAAGTTGAGTGTGCACGACTTCCTTCAACGCACTGCCTTCACGGAACCTCTCCAGCAGCGCAGCCAGTCCATTAGGCTGCTCGTTGTGCGGAAAGTACACCCTGTTGATCTGCCAGAGGGTTTTTCTACAACCTTCCAAGAGCACAGCAGCCCGCCAGGTGCGATCCAACATTCGCGCCAGTACACTACCTCTGGATTTATTCGACCAAAACTGACGCGCTTCGGGTGAGTCACCGGCGGCTTCTTTCTCCACCCGCTCGTCTACTCGACTTTGCTCGGCCTTCCAGTCAGAGTTCACATCTGCATCAAGACCCAGCACTAAGAACAGTAAAAGGATAAAGAAGTCGAAGCACAGTGCTAGAAAGACCAACCTTGCAGCTGCCGACTGATCAAGTCCATCTCGCCCAGCAGAAACTCCTCTCGCTGGGAGAACGGCGCAACGGGCCGTGACCTCAAGCGCTCCAACTCCAACTCGGCGCTCTTCAACTTCGACTCGAGCTCAACAATCTTGTTCCTCATGAAGGTGATCACCGTTGATCATTCACACTTCGCGCAGGAGCTGGAGGAGCTCGACGGCGACGACGAGTGGGTGCAGCCGAAGAGGTGTCCTCCTCGTCGCCCGCACCAGTCGTTCCAGCGACCCCAGGAGCTTCGCCCATCTCAGACTGCCAAATTCGACAGCGTCAAGCAAGGAAAAGAACACATTCATTCAAGCCTAGATATGAAAGAAAACTCGAAGGCACAAATTCGCATTTCAACATCAGCATGTTCGCGGCCAGAAGACCCGCAAAATATATAGTTCATTACAGACCAAGAACCAAAAGCAGAAGAATCTTAAAAGAACGGAGTCTACATCACAGACTCCGACTGGGAACGGCTCTTCCTAGCAGCCAACTCTGCAGCCTTGGCAATCCTTTCTCGAAGGTGGCGATCAACTTTGCAGCCAGCTGACTCGCCTGCGTCTTCACACCGCTAAGGGACGCGGTCTTGCCATCAGGCTTCCGAGGGAAGTCGCTGACAACCTTCTCAAAATCACCTACGACTTGGTGACCAAGAAGTAGCTGGAAAGTGAGCTCTGAGCCGCGTACCGTCTGCGCACGCGTGTAGTCCACCAAGGTGGTCGCATTGCCTTCGAACGGAGCCGCAAGCGCGTCGACAGCAACCGGCGATGGCTTGCTGGGGAAGATGCTCCGGTGCACAGTCGCCAAGGCGCCTGTCGACTTCTGCAGCGCCGCCGAAGCATACGCGCAGACGCGGTCGATGAAGCCAACAGCCTCCGCCAAGCCGACATTCTCGCTGGAAGTCCCTTCTGGAGGAGCACCTCCGCAAGTCTCTGATCAAAAGAAAACCACACCCGTAAGACATCAGAAGTCGACAAAAGGCAAAGTAGGCACTGAGCCGAAATACTTACTTCCAATAACATCTGCGAGTGCGAGCAAGCGGTCGACCTGGGTCTTCTCCAGATCATCCCGAGCTTGTTCACGCTCTCGGGCCTCACCCAGCGACTGCTCCAGCTCCGCGACTCGTTTCTTCATGCTCTCCCTCTCGCCTATAAGGATCAAGAGCAGTGTTAGTCATAAAAGGCAGTCGAAGCGCCCCTCGAACACAAGGGTTCACACTCACTATTCGCCTGCTCCAGAGCAGTGCGGAGTTGGTCCCTCTCCTGCTCCATGCGAACGAAGGCTGCGGCTCCCTCCATCTGCTGGCGATAAAACGGCTGCGGAAACACAAGACATCAATCTGCGCCCGACTATTCTAGTCACGCACATCTTCGGGGGCTACTCCCATCGGGAGCGCTGTTCGCGCACCCGATACAGATTTTGCAGAATGGTTAAAGGACACTTACATGCTCAAGCAGCCCAGCGTCAGCCGGAGTCGCATCAGCAGCTTTCTCTGGCACGGAGGAGGTCGAAGCCTTCAAGGCCAAAGCGTCACTCGCCTGAGCCTCTTCTCCGGTCGTCTTCGCAGTCTGCTCGATCATGGGAGCAGAAGTGTGCTCCATCTCACGAGGAGAACCAGCAGCGCCAGTACGGTCGCTGTGACAAGAACTCAATTCAAGGACTCGCAAATCAAAAAGCAAACTCGACACAAACAAGGCGTGGTTACGCGACTAACCTGGCGCCATCCACATCATCTTCACTGCCCAGGGAGACGGAGGCCATCCTCGCAAACTCAGTCGGCGGTGCAGAGCCGAGGGGAGGCACGATCAAAGGCTCAGCCAGGTCACTCGTGTGCCTAGCGCCCGAGGACGACTCGCTCGCCTCCTCCTCGTCTCCACACCCGCCTCCTTCACGGGTGACGAAGCCGAAGCAGAGTCGCCACTCTTTCGCCTCTGCCGCTTCCGCAGCGGCTCCTCATCTTCATCGTCCTCCTCCAACTCTTCACTCGGAGAGGTGGCGGAGGGAACTTCATCGTCATCAACCTCGTCCTCCTCAGGGAACTCTGCCTCTTCGTGAGGTCCATTCTCCATCAACGGAGGAAGACTAACATAGCTCGAACGACCCTGTCAGCAAATGAAGCATTCGAGTCAGGCAAAAAGATTCGACAGAAGAAGATACAAGACAAAAGCAAAGCAAACGAAGCTCACCTCAGGCACAGGGTTATTAGGCCCATACGGCTCGACCGGGCACTTGACATTGCACGGGTCAGCGGCTCGGAGACTAGTGATGCTCCTCACCTTCGACTCGACTTCGTCATCATCGAGCTCGGTCGGCGACGTCCGGTCGGGATGCCAACACCTCATACGCCCACATTGGGTGGACGCGAGCGCGGAGCGGCTGCACCCGAAGCCTGAAGAAGGTGGCAATCAAATGAATGCCACCTGTCTCACGCCCAGACTTTTCAGCAGGCCACGAAGAAGCGTCAGCAAGGGCTGAGTCGCCTCCCTGTCCTCCTTCGACAGCGGGTGCCCACGCGTTCGTCTTCCGCAACTCGCGATCAGCCGCAAAGTTGGGAAGTCCCTTCCTGGTCGCACCTGATGTAGAACCATTTCTTCCGCCAGCCCTGGACGGAGTCGGACTTCTTCATCTGAAAATAGCTGGTGTCGCCACGCACCTGGATGCCGAAGCCGCCGACTGGATACACCTGCTTGCTCTTCCCACATTCCTCCTCACGAGGAAAGCGACTTCCACAGCAGCCAGTTGGGTGCGATTCCCAGGAAGCACTCGCAGAGCACGATATAGCTCGCGATGCTCAAGACGCTATTGGGAGTCAGATCGTGGATCTGAATCCCATAAGCGTACAAGAGACCACGGACGAAATCGTGGAGGGGGAACCCGAAACCCCGCGGAAGGAAATCCACGAAGCAAACGCGTTCCCCCTCGCGAGGAGCGGGAATACCTCTTTCCCGGGAGCGCGCACCGTCGCCTGTCTGCCGGCGGCAGCAGCCCCTGCGCGCGGAGGGCCTCGAGGTCGACCTTCTTCACCGACGATTTCACCCAGTCGCCGTCGGGCTTCTTCATCACGCTCGCCTCGGCGGCGGCGACGGCGCCAGCAGCAGGCTTCCCCCTCTTCATCGCGGCCTTGCTCATGGAGGGTGGAGAAAAGAAACTGGCAGAAAAGAACAACAATGGCGGAGAGCAAGCAGCGGAGACGATGGCAGAATGGGGATGGAATGAACTGTTCGCCGCCGCGGTGAAAAATATATACCGCGTGGCCAGTTAATCCAGGCCGTCCTCAGCGAAACCGCACTCCACAACATCATCTGGCCATCCACGTGTCGCGCGGAGATAGCAACCGTCGCCGGCCACGCCGCCCACTACGCACGGGAATCAAGGCGCCATCATCACACCGTGAAATTTTCGCGCCCAACGGTCAGTATAAAGCGGCAACCGCTGTCTCCAGTAATACTGACAGTGTGACCGCACTGTCACGTCCCATCGGACACAAGTGCGCCAAAAACGTCAGCGCTGACATCAACCGCGAAGGCGTAGGAAGTAAGCCAACGGGCTGATTGAGAACTCGAACAGTTCATTCGAGTGCAAGAAGATTCAGTAAGCTCCAAGAGCTGAACAAACTCGCGCAGTAAGCCAAACCGGCCGAATACACAGTAAGTCACGCAAAGCCAGTCGCGACTCCATCAGGTCGAGTCCCTTCTTTACTCCCATCGGGAGCGGGCTTTTCGACTGAAGAAAAATTGAGTTTAACCTCAATTGCAAGCAATTTAGCTTAATCTCGGGGGCTACTCCCATCGGGAGCGCTGTTCGCGCTCCCGAGTGACTCAGAACAATAGCAGTCGAAAAATAACGGACTAAGGCTGTACTCACAGTATGTTACCCTGCAGTCGACGGTTCGACTAAGGAATCCTCCATAAGCCCTGAACGGCCGGAGTCGACTAATTTTACTTGTTCCTTTCAGGAACCCGACGGCGTGCCCAGGAGGAAGGAGTCCTTTACCCGACTCTACGATTCGACTAAGCACTCGGGGGCTCCTGTCGTGGGGTCACTCTTCGACTGTCCCACGGTGGGGACACCTGGGTCACGCCAAGCCTATCAGCCTTATGACGAGGGCCCAAGGAAGGCCCAAGGAGGACGACGTGCGGCCCAAGATAGTCGACGGATAGGTCATGCGACTCCTATCATCTTTTAAGCGCCATCGGCACCGTTCACCTGAGACCTAGCCTACCATATAAAGGCTAGGAGGGTCCTTCGTCTAGGGTAAGCTCATAGCCGCCATGACAAACCCTAGCGAGATTGCCATCTTGCCATTGTAGCCACAACTCGCCATTCAATATCAGACAAGCAGGAAGTAGGGTGTTATCCTCCGGGAGCCTGAACCTGGGTAAAACGCCTTGCTTGTCAGCCGTCGTGATCACCAGCGCTCATCTCTCTTCCCCCAATCAACCCGGGGTACTCAACCCAGGGATTTGCCGAGTCCACACCTCGTCAGGTCTCTTTTGGAATGGCAGGGGGCAGGTAAGAAGGGCATGGCTGCCTGCCTCTCTGATTTATCAAGAGAACATGCCTTGGACTTTATTGGTTTCCTGGAAACGATGAAACAAAATTATACTTCTAGTTTTTTCCGTAAAATTGATCCTGGGGGTTTGTTCTTCTGGAAATGGATTCCTTCGGTAGGAAAATCTGGTGGTATCCTATATGGGGTGAGACAGGAAACTTTGGGCCTCCTTGGTTTTAAGTTGGGTGACTATATTGTGCGAATGGATTTATGGGACAACAAGAAAAAATGTAAATGGTTTTTGCTGGTGGTTTATGGGGCTGCACATGATGCAGACAAGGATGAGTTCCTTGCAGAGATGGCTTCCTTTTGTCATGCGGTAGATTTTCCTTACATAATTGGAGGCGACTTTAATATCATTAGACATGTGGGTGAGAAAAACAAAAAGAATACTTTATCTCGTTTATCTGATACTTTTAATGCTATCATACATACTTTGGGGTTGAATGAAATTCATATGGCTGGGGGTGATTATACTTGGTCTAACAAACAGAGGTTTCCTACGATGGAAAAGTTAGATCGCATTCTGATGTCTCCTTCTTGGGAAGATTTGTTTCCTTTGGTACAAGTAAGGAAGTTGGTCTCAGATTTATCTGATCATAATCCTCTTCTTTTGATGACTGATTTTACTATTACAAATGAACCTAAAAATAGAGAGTTTCGTTTTGATGTGGCCTGGCTAAAAATAGATGATTTCCTGCTGATACGTCCAAAACGTATCTACTTTTCCGAACACTTTTGCTATTGTTTTTTCCTCTAATTTGTGTGATTTGAATGCACTAACACGGACTAACGCTGTTTTCAGCAGAATTGCCTTGGTGTCTCGTTTTTGTGCAGAAAGTCAAAGTTTCAGAAAAATTTCAAAAAAAGTTCCATAATCCTATTTTTCCAGAAGACCCACGGAGCCAGGAGATGAAGAAAAGAAGGGGCACATGGTGCCCACACGCACCCAGGGCGCGGTTGGCCCTTGGCCGCGCCCAGGGTGGTGTGGCCCCCCTGTGTGGCCCCCAGCGCTCCCCTTTGGACTACATAAGGCCTTTGACCTAAAAACTTCGGGGGAATCGACGCTTTTTCCAGAAACCTTCCAGAGCTCCGCTGCCATCGAAAACCCTATTTCGAGGATCAGAAACTCCGTTCTGGCACCCTGCCGGGACGGGGAATTGGAGGAGATCATCGCCATCATCATCACCGCCACCTCTCCATCGACCATCCATGACTCCCCCATCCATGTGTGAGTAATTCCCCGCTGTAGGCTGAGGGGATGGTAGGGATTGGATGAGATCATTCATGTAATAGTTGTTAGATTGGTTAGGGCATGGTGCCTAGTATCCATCGGTAGTGCTTATTGTTATTGTTGCAACTTATTATGCTTAATGCTTGTCACTTAGGACCCGAGTGCCATGATCTCAGATCTGAACATGTTATTGAATCATGAGAATAATTATTGTTTTGGATCTTATCTATAAGTTGTATACACACGTCACTGTCCGGAACCAGAGGCCCCAAAGTGACAGAAATTGGGATAACCGGAGGGGATGGTCGCGACGTGAGGATCACATGTGTTCACGGAGTGTTAATGCTTTGCTCCAGTGCTTTATTAAAAGGAGCACCTTAATTACCAGTAGTTTCCCTTGAGGCCCCGCTGCAAACGGGCTGGTAGGACAAAAGATGTTGTGCAAGTTTCTCATTGCGAGCACGTACGAGTAAATACGGAACACATGCCTATGATTGTTTACTACTTGGATACCTTATTATTATTTATCTGCAATTGCCCTATGTATGACTATTTCATGAATTATCTTATCCATGCAACGCCCGTTCATCCATCCATATGCTACAGTATTTTAATCCTGCTGTCTACTGCAATTATTACTGCTGTCTTTATTTTACTGCTGCTATTATTTCACTACTGCTACTGTCATAAAACTGTTGCTACTGATAAACTGTGTCGAGCAAGTCTACTTCCAGGTGCAGCTGAACTGACAAATCATCTGTCAAGGCTTATAAATATTCTTTGGCTCCCCTAGTGTCGAATCAATAAATTTGGGTTTTACTTCCTGATACGTCTCAAACGTATCTATAATTTTTGATGTTCCATGCTTGTTTTATACCAATTGCTACATGTTTTGCATCTACTTTATATCACTTTTATACATTTTTTGGGACTAACCTATTAACAAGATGCCGAAGTGCCAGTTCCTGTTTTCTGCTGTTTTGTATTCCAGAAAAGCTAGTCTGGAAATATTCTCGGAATTGGACGAAACTACACGGGGGTGCCTATTTTTCCAGAACACGCCTGACGGAGCGAAGGAGCAGCAGAGGAGGGCCACCAGGAGGCCACACGCACCTAGGGCGCGCCCCCCCTCTGCCGCGCCCTGGGTGGTGTGGGCCCCTCGGGGGTCCGCAGCCGCCGCCCTTTCGCCTACTTATTCCCCCCGACGCGAAAACCCTAAGTACCTGAGCAAATATCCACGAAAAGTTCCAGAGACGCCGCCGTCGTCAACCCTAGCTCGGGAGGGTTCAGAACCTCTTCCCGGCACCCTGCCGGAGAGGGGAATCGTCACCGGAGGCTTCTACATCGCCATGCCTGCCTCCGGAGTGATGCGTGAGTAGTTCATCCTTGGACTACGGGTCCATAGCAGTAGCTAGATGGTTGTCTCTCCACTTTGTGCCATCATGTTTAGATCTTGTGAGCTGCCCTACATGATCAAGATCATATTATTGTAATGCTACATGTTGTGTTTGCTGGGATCCGATGAATATTGAATATTATGTCAAGTTGATTATCAATCTATCTATATGTTATTTAAGATCTTGCATGCTTTCCGTTACTCGTAGATGCTTTGGCCAAGTAGATGCTTGTAACTCCAAGAGAGAGTATTTATGCTAGATAGTGGGTTCATGTCTCCGTTTAACCTGGGACAGTGACAGAAAGTTCTAAGGTTGTGGATGTGCTGTTGCCACTAGGGATAACCTAACGATGCTATGTCCACGGCATATGTGTTTGTTTACATTACGCACTTTACTTAATGCAATTATCCGTTGCTTGCAACTTAATACCAACGGGGGACTCGGATGACAACCCGGCGGTGGATTATTAGTCATAGATGCTGTTGGATAACGGTCTATGTATTATGTCGTAATGCCCAATTAAATATCATAGTAGTCAACATGTCATGTATATGCATTGTCATGCGCTCACTATTCGTCAATTGCCCAGCTGTAATTTGTTCACCCAACATGTTAGTTATCTTTTATGGAGAGACACCACTAGTGAACTGTGGACCCCGGTCCATTCTTTTACACTGATTAAACAACCACAAACTGCAAACTGTTCCTTTTTCATTCTCTGCAATTTAATACTCATTTTCCACACCATACGTTTAATCCTTTGTTTTCAGCAAGCCAGTGAGATTGACAACCTCACTGTTTCGTTGGGGCAAAGTAGTTTGATTGTGTTGTGTGCAGATTCCACGTCAACAGTCCAGACTCCCTGCGACAGCTATTTTTCTGGCGCCGTTGACAACCTTCTGAAGAGTTGCTGCTCCTACTGGTTCGATAACCTTGGTTTCTTTCTGAGGGAAAACTTGCTGCTGACTACATCATACCTTCCTCTTGGGGTCTCCCAACGAACGTGTGTTTCACGTCATCAAGCTATTTTTCTGGCGCCGTTGCCGGGGAGTAGAAGTTCTTCAGGAAGCTCTGTCTCCCGTCAACAGCTATTTTTCTGGCGCCGTTGCCGGGGAGACAGCAGTCTTCTGCAAGGGGAGTTTCACGCTTCCAATCTCTTTACTTTGTTTTTGTCTTGCTTAGTTTATTTTATTTTATCTTGTTTGCTTTCAATTATCAAAAACACAAAAAAATTAGTTACTTGCATTTAGTTTATTTTCAGTTTTGTTTTCTGTTAGTTATCATGTCTAGCCCTGTTCCAGTAGTAATGTCACCTGAAGAAGAGATCTTCACTTTCAAGCAAGGGAGTGAGGAGAGTTTTAAAGATGCTTGGTCTAGAATATCTGAGTCCTATGCTAAAACTGAACCTAAAATGACTTTAAGCCTGCTTCTTAGTAGCTTTTATTTTGGTCTTGTTCTTTGCTACAGATATGCTTTAGATGCTGTGGTAGGAGGAGATTTCCTTCGTTATGATGGGGATCAAGCTTTTAATGCTATAAAAAAATTGATTACAATTTCTAGCCCCCAATCACTAAAATTGATTTGGCTTTGACAAGCATAAGTGATAGACTTAACGCTCTTGAAACGAACATATCTGGTCTAAAAGAAGGGTATAATCAGATTCGTGAACATTATGATAATGTGCCAGTAAATTTTGAACCATCGGGATGGATTCCCTCAGTAAAAGTTGTTATAAATGGTGAAACTTTTCATTCTCGCTGTGATATTATGTCTGAATTCTGTTTAATGCCCAAGAATATTTATGATTCCTTAAATCTTTGGGAGCTTTCCAAATGCGAAGATTGTATAACTTTGGGTGATAATACTATTAAATTACCAAGGGGAGTAGCCGAAGGAGTATTTACAAAACTCTTAGGGATAACAATATCTATTGATTATCTTGTCATTGAATGTGCAGGAGTAGGACAAATTACGCTTGGAAGATCTCTGTTGAAACGCTTTGGAGCAATAATAGATGTGGGCCAAGGCACTATGAATTTCGCCTCTTCACCTATGTGTAACCAAGTATTTCCTAAAGATAAAGGTAAAGGTAAGAGAGCTAAGCGTAAGAATGTTGATGCTTCTTCACTTGGTAATACTTGATGCATGCTTTGTGCCTAGCTAAAAGGCGTTAAAGAAAAGCGCTTATGGGAGGCAACCCATTTTATTTTTCTGCAATTTTTCTTTTATTGAGTCAAGGAGTTTGTTTACTTCTGTAGCAACTCCTTTGTATCTTTATTTTCTCGCATTGTTGTGCCAAGAGTAGCCTCTAATGATAAGATGATGCTTAATTTTGATTGCTGCGCAGAAACAGATTTTTGCTGTTCACTGTACGAAATTCCTAAAATCACCAGATTGTTAATTAAATCTGAAATTTTTGTGCGTAATCTTTATGAATGTCTGAAACTTTCATTAGTTCAGAGTTTCTCGATCTGAGCGTCGTAAGTGCCTCGAAAAAATTCGTCTTTGCGGACTGTTCTGTTTTAGACAGATTATGCCTTTTTATTTTTGCATTCTCTCTTTTACTAGTGTTGAGTGAAATTCTTTTTTGGGTGGAAGAGCTTCACATAACATCAGTGGCTGTAGCTAATGTTTAAAGTAACAAATCATATTGCGTCTTTATAGAACATGTGAATTTTTGATTATGCACTAACCCTCTAATGAGATCTACTTTGAGTTTGGTGTGACGGAAGTTTTCAAGGGTCAAGAGAGAAGGATGATATAATAGGATCAAGAAGAGTGAAGAGCTTAAGCTTGGGGAGGCTCCCATGGATCTCCCCAGCATATTTCAAGAAGACTCAAGCGTCTAAGCTTGGGGATGCCCAAGGCATCCCCTTCTTCATCGTCAAAATTATCAGGTCATCTCTAGTGAAACTATATTTTAATTCTTTCACATCATATGTGCTTTTCTTGGAGCGTCTGTGTGCTTTTATTTTCAGTATTGCACTTTTATTTTCAATAAAGCTTGACTGGACCCTAGCATTCTTGATTGGGAGAGAGACACGCTCCGCTTTTTCATGAGAATACTCCTATTCTTCACTTATATTTGTTGAGTATTCATATCTAGCGCTGTTCAGCTTTTAGCTCTTGTTTTCATGTATCTCTTGTCAGAGCTATTAGCTTTCTTTTGTAGAAAGTACTCTCTTGCTTCACTTATATTTGTTTGGAGAGTTGATGAAATAAATTGATTGGTGTTTGGTTGGTTCAGAAAATGTTGCATGTGGTAATTGGTATAAGGAAAAACTTGCTTAATCTTGTAGATCACTAAAATGGATAACTTGATGCTTGTCAATTGTTTTGAGTTAACAAGTAGATCATGATTAAATTGTGCATCACATGAGTTAAGCCTATTAGTGAAGAACTACCGTAAAGCTTGTTGAAAATTTGGTTTGCATCGGTGGTACCTCTAAGGTCTAGATATTTTCTAATAACAGGGTTTGGTTAACAAGGAAGACGGTATGAAGTCTTATAACGTTTGCAATATGTTTGTCATATAAAACTTGGTGTACGGGTTGATATTCTTGTTTGCTTACATAACCTTGCTAGCCTAAACTCTGTACTGAGAGGGAATGCTTCTCGTGCATCCAAATCCTTGAGCCAAAATCCATGCCATTTGTGTCCACCATAACTACCTATATGTGGTATTTCCTTGCCACTCCAAGTAAATTTTTCATGTGCTACCTTTAAATTATTCAAAATGTTATTATTCCCTTTTTGTGTCAATGTTTACTAGCTCATGAGGAATTAGTGTGGTTATTCTTTATTCTATTTGTCGAGTGGACTTTTACACCTGGACTAGTGGCATATACATCCGCTTATCCAATAACTTGCAAAAAGAGCTGGCAACGGGGTGCCCAGTCCCAATTAATTACAACTTTAACCAATTAATTCTCTTCACACTTTTGCCCTGATTCATCAGTAAGCAATGACAAACAGTGAAATACCTGAATGTGTGTAAACCAAAGAGAAAGAGGGATGATCTGCCTTGCTGGTAGAAATAACGTCCTTCATGGGAGCCGCTCTTAAAAGTCCGTTCGACAGGTAGAATACTGTTCTCACCCGCTACCATTCGTTGACAATTAACAAACACCTCTCAAAAATAGATACTCCTCCATGGTATGTGATTGATGGAAGGCACCCGAGGATTCGGTTAGCCATGGCTTGTGTTAGCAAGGTTGGGAGGAGTATCAAATATTTTATGCAATCTCTATATGCTTTCAAAAACCTAAAAGCTCTAGCACATGATTTAATCCCTGCTTCCCTCTGCGAAGGGCCTTTCTTTTACTTTTATGTTGAGTCAGTTTTCCTATTCTTTCTGTCTTCCACAAGCAAACACTAGTGTCAACTTTGTTACAACATGCGTTATATGCAATGTATTGGACTTGTTATACTACTTTGTGTTGACAATATCCATGAGATAAATATGTTGAAAGTTGAAGCAAATGCTGAAACTAAATTCTTCCTTTGTGTTGATTAAATACCTTTTATTAGAAACTATTGCTTTATGAGTTAACACTTATGCAAAACTGTTTGATGCTTGTCTCGAAAGTACTATTCATGAAAACGTTTAGCTTGTGTGATTCATTGTTTACTCATTATCTATTTGGTAGCAAATTATAGACCATTGACTTGGATCACTTCATTCATTTACATGTGCCTTGCAATATTATATGATCAAGATTATGATAGTAGCATGTCACCTCAAAAATTATTTTGTTTTTATCGTTTACCTACTCGAGGACGAGTAGGAACTAAGCTTGGGGATGCTGATACGTCTCAAACGTATCTATAATTTTTGATGTTCCATGCTTGTTTTATACCAATTGCTACATGTTTTGCATCTACTTTATATCACTTTTATACATTTTTTGGGACTAACCTATTAACAAGATGCCGAAGTGCCAGTTCCTGTTTTCTGCTGTTTTTGTATTCCAGAAAAGCTAGTCTGGAAATATTCTCGGAATTGGACGAAACTACACGGGGGTGCCTATTTTTCCAGAACACGCCTGACGGAGCGAAGGAGCAGCAGAGGAGGGCCACCAGGGGCCACACGCACCTAGGGCGCGGGCCCCCCTCTGCCGCGCCCTGGGTGGTGTGGGCCCCTCGGGGGTCCGCAGCCGCCGCCCTTTCGCCTACTTATTCCCCCCGACGCGAAAACCCTAAGTACCTGAGCAAATATCCACGAAAAGTCCAGAGACGCCGCCGTCGTCAACCCTAGCTCGGGAGGGTTCAGAACCTCTTCCCGGCACCCTGCCGGAGAGGGGAATCGTCACCGGAGGCTTCTACATCGCCATGCCTGCCTCCGGAGTGATGCGTGAGTAGTTCATCCTTGGACTACGGGTCCATAGCAGTAGCTAGATGGTTGTCTCTCCACTTTGTGCCATCATGTTTAGATCTTGTGAGCTGCCCTACATGATCAAGATCATATTATTGTAATGCTACATGTTGTGTTTGCTGGGATCCGATGAATATTGAATATTATGTCAAGTTGATTATCAATCTATCTTATATGTTATTTAAGATCTTGCATGCTTTCCGTTACTCGTAGATGCTTTGGCCAAGTAGATGCTTGTAACTCCAAGAGAGAGTATTTATGCTAGATAGTGGGTTCATGTCTCCGTTTAACCTGGGACAGTGACAGAAAGTTCTAAGGTTGTGGATGTGCTGTTGCCACTAGGGATAACCTAACGATGCTATGTCCACGGGCATATGTGTTTGTTTACATTACGCACTTTACTTAATGCAATTATCCGTTGCTTGCAACTTAATACCAACGGGGGACTCGGATGACAACCCGGCGGTGGATTATTAGTCATAGATGCTGTTGGATAACGGTCTATGTATTATGTCGTAATGCCCAATTAAATATCATAGTAGTCAACATGTCATGTATATGCATTGTCATGCGCTCACTATTCGTCAATTGCCCAGCTGTAATTTGTTCACCCAACATGTTAGTTATCTTTTATGGAGAGACACCACTAGTGAACTGTGGACCCCGGTCCATTCTTTTACACTGATTAAACAACCACAAACTGCAAACTGTTCCTTTTTCATTCTCTGCAATTTAATACTCATTTTCCACACCATACGTTTAATCCTTTGTTTTCAGCAAGCCAGTGAGATTGACAACCTCACTGTTTCGTTGGGGCAAAGTAGTTTGATTGTGTTGTGTGCAGATTCCACGTCAACAGTCCAGACTCCCTGCGACAGCTATTTTTCTGGCGCCGTTGACAACCTTCTGAAGAGTTGCTGCTCCTACTGGTTCGATAACCTTGGTTTCTTTCTGAGGGAAAACTTGCTGCTGACTACATCATACCTTCCTCTTGGGGTCTCCCAACGAACGTGTGTTTCACGTCATCTCTTCCCTCGAAGACTGTTGCGATCCCCTATACTTGTGGGTCATCAAGACTATTTTCTGGCGCCGTTGCCGGGGAGCATAGCTCTATTTATAAGCTCACCAGGGAGTCGTACTGCTCGCTGCAATTCATTCATCATGGGTAAACCTCGTGATGATAAGGTTCGCATATTGCCATCCACTACAAGGAGAGGTACAACTCTGAACACTTCTGCTGCTCTTGATTCACCGTCTGTTATAAGTCAACTTGTCACACCACATGCACATGCTTCACGTGCTGCTACTTCTGCTGAATCTGATAATGTTTCTGATGAATTTGATGATGCTTCTACTGTGCTTGATGAAAGAGGTTCACTAGGTCCTTTTCTAGATGCTACAATTGCTAAATCTAAACAACTTGAAAATACTGAAACACCTAATGAAACTCCTGTTACACCTGCTTATTCACCTGAAACAAGAGAAACTACTAGTGATGATCTTGAGGAAACTTATGTTGAACTTGATGATGACTTTATTGATGAATGCATGAATTGTGATACCTCTAAAGATGTTAATGCTATTAAAAATCTTCTTCAAAGGCGTGCCGTCAACTATAAACTTTCTCCTGATGCCAAATTCGCTACATCTCCCATAAATATAAAAGATAAAGATTATGATTTCTCTGTGGACTTGTCTTTTATAACTATTGCTGAGAAAGAACCTTTTCGAGGAACTGAAAATGAAAGTGCTGTAGAACATATGAACACTCTCTCTACTCTGAGTAGTTTGTTTTCTGATGATATTAAGAAACGCAGTTACTTTGTTACTAAAATTTTTCCTTTCTCATTGAAAGATGAAGCTAAAACTTGGTTTAATGATTTATCTCCTGGATCTATTGAGAGCCCGATGGGTTTAGTCAATACTTTCTTTCAGAAATATTTCCTGCTAGTGCTCAACATGCTGCTTTACAGAAAATCTTTAACTTTAAGCAAAATGAGGGAGAGAAAATGCCTGAATCTTGGGCAAGGTTTTGTTCTTTACTTAGAGCTCGGCCTGGACATCAAATAGCTAAAAATGAACTTCTTGATATATTTTATAATGGACTAACTGTTGAATCTAGGACATACCTGGATAGTTGTGCTGGTTGTGTTTTCAGGAAAAGAACTCCGGATGAAGCCGAGGAATTATTGGCTAAGATAAGCCAAAATCATGATGATTGGACCCTGCCTGAACCAACTCCGGTACCTACGCCGAGGAAAAGAGGAGTAATTGAATTGAATGATGAAGAAATGAGAGAAGCCAAGAAATCTCTTAAGGAGAAAGGTATTAAATCTGAAGATGTGAAAAATCTTCCACCTATAGAAGAATTGTGTAAGCCAATTCCTCACTCATCTACAGTTGAGGTACACTCTCTCCAACGCTTTGATGATAGAGATATCCCTTATTCTAAACCTCCTGATCAATGCTTAGATGAGTTTGATAATTTCATTGCTAAGCAAAACAATTTCAATTGGAGAATAGAAAATAGCTTCATAAAGAATTCTCATGTCATTAATCATTTGCATGATGTTTTGGAAAGAACTTCTAATGATGTTAAAATACTCATTAAACATTTTCATATGGTTCAAACTCAAATTGAGCAATTGACTAAAGTGCAAAAAGATTTGCTAGGTAATGCTTCTAGAGAAAATGATAAACATGCTTTTGGTATAGCAACTAGAGGTGGTGCTTCGACTCAGGATCCTTTATATCCTGAGGGACATCCTAAAAGAATTGAGCAAGATTCTCAACTGGTTAATGAAACTACTTCTCCTTCTAAGAAAAAGAAGAAGAAGAAACATAAACATGTTGAGGAATCTCCTGAACCTATTAAAGACAATGAGCATGTTAATAATCCAAATAGTATATCTATCTCTGATGCTGAAACTGAGAGTGGTAATGAACATGCTAATGATAAAAATAAGAATGATGCTTCTGATAAAGAGGAAAGTGAAGAGGAACCTGAAAAGCATTCTAAAAACAAAAAGTACACTAAAGAAGATTTTCTTGCTAAGAAACATGGTAATGAAAGAGAACCTTGGGTGCAAAAACAAATGCCTTTTCCTACTAAGAAACTCAAATCTAAGGAAGAAGAACATTATAACAAATTTTGTGAATGGATGAAACCTTTGTTTTTGCAAATTCCTTTGACTGATGCTATTAAGTTACCTCCCTATTCAAAGTACATGAAAGATATTGTCTCTAACAAGAGAAAGATTCCTAATGAAGAGATTTCTACCATGCTTGCTAATTATTCTTTCAATGGTAAGGTTCCAAAGAAGCTTGGAGATCCAGGTATACCAACTATTCCTTGCTCTATCAAAAATAACTATGTTAGAACTGCCTTATGTGATTTAGGTGCAGGGGTGAGTGTTATGCCTTTTTCTCTTTACAAGAGACTTTACTTGGAAAAATTGATACCAACTGATATATCTTTGCAAATGGCTGATAAATCTACTGCTGTTCCTGTTGGTATATGTGAAGATGTTCCTGTTCAAGTGGCTAATAATTGCTTGATATTAACTGATTTTGTTGTGCTTGAAATGCCTGAAGATGATAATATGTCTATTATTCTTGGAAGACCTTTTCTTAACACTGCAGGGGCTGTTATTGATTGCAACAAAGGAAAAGTGACTTTCCATGTTAATGACAAAGAGCATACTGTTTATTTTCCCAAGAAGCTGGACAAAATATTTGGAGTTAATACAATTACCAATATTAAAAGTATCAAAGTGGGAAGTATTGATTGCCCTATATATGAACCTCATGAAGAACTTCGATATATTATGATTGGATCTATAGCTATACCATTTAAGGTAACATGATTGTTCAATGTGGTTTAATTCTTTTATGTCATATAAAATGTATTTGGTGGCAAGACTTGATCAACCTTGTTAACAAATATGTTTTACATGCATAAAATTGCTAAACAACATTTTCTTTCTCACCTTTGTTTTTACCTATTGTTTTGCTACTGTAATTTGCAAAGATAAGTAATGCTTGGCCTTTACGTAAATTCATTTTGTCTAGTTTTCATTGTTTAAAGTACCCAGAAAATGTCAGAAATAAAAGTTTTCAAAAAAATCTGAAACAAATTCTACAAGTCCTAGTTTTTAAAGAGGAACGTGGGAGTGCCAGAGGATGACCAGGGGGACCCACCAGGCCACCACACGCCCCCACGGCGCGGTGGAGGGCAGGCCACGCCCTGCCCTGGTGTGGGATCCACCTGGCCCTCCAGTCACTCATCGCTCTCCCACTCCTTTCTCTCTCCCGACCATACACACCACCATTGCTCAAACTCGTGTTCTTGCTGCTCTTGCTCGGAATTTTTCGATCTACTTGCTCAGCCCATCTTTGCTGCTGAAATTTGGATCAATTGCTCTCCGAAAAGGAAGATGGATGGAAATCAACTTAATTATGAAGAATTGGAAGTATCAGAGGTCATGGGAGTCAACCGTGAAGACTCTGTGTTTCCCTCTATTTATCCATGCCATGAGTTTATGAATGCTGCAGAGATCTTGCAAGATTTCAACACTCTAATCTCTAATGCAGGGTTGGAACACTTTGTTGCTGATGAACCACATCAATATGTAAAGCTGACTATGTCGGTGGTTCAAAGTTTTAGGTTTAGTTGGAATTTGCCTACTCCCATGGTTCATTATAATATCTACAATAAAGCTATAGATTTGTCTCTTCATGATTTTTGTGCAGCTATTAAGGTACCACATTGGGGGTCTCATGAGAGGATTAGGGGTCAACCAAAGTATTTACAAGACCTCTACTCAGAGATTTGCCAAGGGAGAGATTTTACAGCCGAGGATGGTAAAATTCGAAACATCCAACTCCCATCTATTCGATATTTTGCCTACTACATTAGCAAATGTGTTCTAGCTAGGAAGAATGCAAGTAAATTATCTGTTTATGATTTGGCATTTCTTTCTGCTGCCTTAAGATGTGATAGAACTTATAACTTGGGGGCTATGATTGCATTTCGTCTCTCCATTAACGTGAAAAAGGAGGGGTTTGTGGTGGTCTCGTTGCTTCTCGTTTATTAGCCATGCATGGTGTAGGACCACATCATTTTGATATTCAGCTTCCCATTGAAAGACTTGATCTTAACTCTATGATTAGCCACCAATTTGTTTCTCGCTGGTCCGCCATTGATAATCTATGCTATGAATTGGTTTTTGTTAAGAAGATTAGGTGGAGAACTAAAACCTATGAAAGCATAGTCTGTTTGCCTGCGCCTCTTTTATTTAACCTTGATGTCAGGCAAGGGTGGTCATTCTCGGAGGGAGACCTGGATGCATATATGGAGGAGCATGGCCTTCATGCGGATAGGGAGGAAGAGGTCCTGAGGAGACTTCATTCAGCCCTTCGACACGACGAGCTCTTCATACCAGTATCCTGATTATGGAGCTGCAGGCCCTTCTTCTTCACAGGATCCTGATTATGATCACGCTAGGTATGATCCACCTGGATGGAGTTCTGGGCCATGTGGATGATTAGTCTCCCACTTAGGCCAAAAGCCTAAGCTTGGGGGGAGGTATGCCGACAAGTTCACTCATTTTATCATATTCATATCATGTCGGTACTTTGTATATACATGTTTTAGTTTGTTTCTTTTCTTTTGTTTCTTGTATCCATTTCATTTTCGCAAAACACCAAAAGACCAAAAATATTTCCTTTATTTCTCTTGCTTTTTGAATTTGTAGTGCTAGTTTACTTTATTTTTCGTTTCGGTTTGTTATTCAAAAATCCAAAAAGATTTTGTTTTGTTTGCTTGTTTCTTTCTATGCTTGCTTTAATTCGAAAACCCAAAAATATTTGTTGTTCTTCTGCTGTTTTGTATAGTTGTTTCAGGAGTTCGAAAAATTTCCGTGGTTCCACTTGGGCTTGGTTATCATTTCACATCATTCAAGCCACACAAGTGAAAAGCAATAATGACGACTTACGACAATCCGGATGTGGTAAAAGGCTGGTATGAACTCTATTTGTTTTTCATTTTTGTAAATATGCCTACTCATGTGAGCATGCTTAGCTATCATGGTAGTGGTTATGTTATTTAATGATTTCTTAGTAGTTCATGTCTTCTTATGGTCAGTACCAAATTGCTAATAGTAAATAACATGTCATATAGATATTTACATGCATTGTTCTATTCGTAAAACGGTATGGCAGGATGGTATCCTCCTCTGAATAATTCACTTGATTCGACTTGGCACATGCTCACACATGTTATGACTGAAAAATAAAGTCAATTAAGCCTTGATGATCTATTTTGCCTCAGAGTTTTAGTATCATCTTTATGCCCCGTTAATTTTATTTTGTCGCAAGCATGATTATGACCGTTATCGCTCTCGTGGTTGTCGCTTCCCAGTCTATTGCTAGCCTTCACTTGTACTGAGCGGGAATGCTGCTCGTGCATCCAAATCCTTTAAACCAAGTTATCCCAAAGAGTCCACCAAAAACTCCTATGCATGGTATTTCAAGCCATTCCAAGTAAATTTGCATGTGCTACCTTTAAAACTTTCAAAATATTTCCCTTTTTGTGTCAATGTTTACTAGCTCATGAGGAATTAGTGTGGTTATTCTTTATTCTATTTGTCAAATGGACTTTTACACCTGGACTAGCGGCATATACATCCGCTTATCCAATAATTTTGCAAAAAGAGCTGGCAACGGGGTGCCCAGTCCCAACTAATTACAACTTTAACCAATTAATTCTCTTCACACTTTTGCCCTGATTCATCAGTAAGCAATGACAAACAGTGAAATACCTGAATGTGTGTAAACCAAAGAGAAAGAGGGATGATCTGCCTTGCTGGTAGAAATAACGTCCTTCATGGGAGACGCTCTTAAAAGTCCGTTTGACAGGTAGAATATTGTTCTCACCCGCTACCATTCGTTGACAATTAACAAACACCTCTCAAAACATTTTTACCTCTGTTTTTAAAATAAAAAGCTCTAGCACGTGTTAATCCCTGCTTCCCTCTGCGAAGGGCCAATCTTTTATTTTTATGTTGAGTCACCATCCTTTCTTTGAGCACCTCTTCGAGAGCATAACTGTCGTTCTTAGTGTAATGTGCTTGTCCCAGGATACGATTAATTGAGGTATAACTATGATACTCTTATCTTTGATATTTTATATCTAGTCTTCACTTGAACTTCAGAGGTGCCTTGGCATTTATGTTTTGCCCTTCAAACAAAGGCAAGCGAGATACCACTTTGTCATATCTTTTTACGAACATTGCAATTCTTGTGAATAGATGTATGCTATGTTATTCATTCTTAGTACTTTGGTATCTTTTCATGATTTGCATAACTACTAGGTGTCATTATTTGCATGGTTCCTATTATGAATTGTCTAAGTAATTGATCATATAGTAGGCATGTATACATCATATGAAGCAAATGTGTTCGTAAAAGTTTCTTTTATCGCACTCAGTTGTTAACTGAATTGCTTGAGGACAAGCAATAAGCTAAGCTTGGGGGGAGTTGATACGTCCAAAACGTATCTACTTTTCCGAACACTTTTGCTATTGTTTTTCCTCTAATTTGTGTGATTTGAATGCAACTAACACGGACTAACGCTGTTTTCAGCAGAATTGCCTTGGTGTCTCGTTTTTGTGCAGAAAGTCAAAGTTTCAGAAAAATTCCAGCAAAAGTTCCATAAATCCTATTTTTCCAGAAGACCCACGGAGCCAGGAGATGAAGAAAAGAGGGGGCACAGGGTGCCCACACGCACCCAGGGCGCGGTTGGCCCTTGGCCGCGCCCAGGGGTGGTGTGGCCCCCAGCGCTCCCCTTTGGACTACATAAGGCCTTTGACCTAAAAACTTCGGGGGAATCGACGCTTTTTCCAGAAACCTTCCAGAGCTCCGCCGCCATCGAAAACCCTATTTCGGGGATCAGAAACTCCGTTCTGGCACCCTGCCGGGACGGGGAATTGGAGGAGATCATCGCCATCATCATCACCGCCACCTCTCCATCGACCATCCATGACTCCCCCATCCATGTGTGAGTAATTCCCCGCTGTAGGCTGAGGGGATGGTAGGGATTGGATGAGATCATTCATGTAATAGTTGTTAGATTTGTTAGGGCATGGTGCCTAGTATCCATCGGTAGTGCTTATTGTTATTGTTGCAACTTATTATGCTTAATGCTTGTCACTTAGGGCCCGAGTGCCATGATCTCAGATCTGAACATGTTATTGAATCATGAGAATAATTATTGTTTTGGATCATATCTATAAGTTGTATACACACGTCACTGTCCGGAACCCGAGGCCCCAAAGTGACAGAAATTGGGATAACCGGAGGGGATAGTCGCGACGTGAGGATCACATGTGTTCACGGAGTGTTAATGCTTTGCTCCGGTGCTTTATTAAAAGGAGCACCTTAATTACCAGTAGTTTCCCTTGAGGCCCCGCTGCAAACGGGCTGGTAGGACAAAAGATGTTGTGCAAGTTTCTCATTGCGAGCACGTACGACTAAATACGGAACACATGCCTATGATTGTTTACTACTTGGATACCTTATTATTATTTATCTGCAATTGCCCTATGTATGACTATTTCATGAATTATCTTATCCATGCAACGCTCGTTCATCCATCCCTATGCCTACAGTATTTTAATCCTGCTGTCTACTGCAATTATTACTGCTGTCTTTATTTTACTGCTGCTATTATTTCACTACTGCTACTGTCATAAAACTGTTGCTACTGATAAACTGTGTCGAGCAAGTCTACTTCCAGGTGCAGCTGAACTGACAAATCATCTGTCAAGGCTTATAAATATTCTTTGGCTCCCCTTGTGTCGAATCAATAAATTTGGGTTTTACTTCCCTCGAAGACTGTTGCGATCCCCTATACTTGTGGGTCATCACCTGCCTAAGGTGAAAGAAATTTGGGAGAAACCTGTGCGGAGTACTGATCCTATAGACATCATCAATATTAAGCTGAAAAGATTTAAGAAACATTTTAAAGTTTGGGGTTCTAATCTGTTTGGTCATACAAAGAAAAGGAAAAAAACAATTGAAAGAAGAACTAGAGCTTCTAGAGGGTTTAGAAGAGGTGAAAGCTTTATCCGCTGAGGAATTTGTTAGGAAAACAAATATCCTGGTGGAGTTGCATGAAATTTATGCTGATGAGGAGTTGTTTTGGGTGCAACGTTCTGATGAGAAATGGCTCCTAAAAGGGGATCAAAACTTAGCCTATTTCCACAGAGTGGCAAATGGAAAAAAGGAGAAATACGGTGCATTCTCTTAAAGATGGGGATGTTGTGACTGAGGGTACGAAAGATCTATTAAAACATGCAACAGATTACTATAAAAACCTTTTTGGCCCGGCTCCTGGCACTAGTACAGAACGACACATCGGATACCCCTCTATGGAAACGGCAGGCGTTAGGCGACGGAGAATCGCGCTTTCCGCGCGGCCAGTGCGTACAAACCTGACCTGGGCCGCGGCTGGCCCGTCAACATAGGTAACGGAGAAAGTATTAACTCCGTTACCCATAGTATTGGCAACGGTCTTAATTCTGGCTCCGTTTCCGATATGTGCTTCTATAGCAACGGAGACTTTTGGGTGTCCGTTTCCAATGTGGACACGTTCCATCTTGGAATTCGAAGCGAGGCGAGTAAATGCCATGGCGTAGTGGCACCGCCCACTACTCCTTGAAAACCCCAATCCTTGCTAGCTCAAGACGCCACCGAATCTGCTCTCTCTCTCTCGCTCGCTCGCTCCCTCCTACTGATTAGCGAAGATGCCTCGCAGCAACGACACACAGGAGCACACTGAGTCGCCGCGGGACAGTCCCCCCGTCAGCGGCGAGTCCGTTGAAGGACCGACGCCGGAGACGAGCGACGACGAATACGCCAACTTCCATGATCCCACCTTGATGTTGGGCCTGCCGAAGGTTGATTCTGATGACGAGTCAACCGAAGAGAGAGGAGGAGGACGACGAGGAGGACGAGGCGGAGGCGCCGGTCCCGAAGAAGGGAGCCCCGGTGACGGAGAAGAAAGCCGCCGCCACCGCCTCCGATATGCTGCCGCCGCCGACGCCACCACCTCCAATGGCCCCCAATAAGCGAGGCCGTGAGAAGGACGAGGATTGCGCGGAAGCAGGGCGCAAGAAAAACAAGAAGTAGCTAGTAGTAGTTCTATAAGTTCTCCAACTGTAATTTACTTTATTATTATTAATATGTACTGCGTATGTAATGTAGTAATCACTAATATTAGTATAAGTATCCTATAAGTGGTTTTCTCCATATAGTAGAGATTAGGAAAATATTATTCCAGAGAGTAGAAGAAATTCCACAGAGTGGGCGCGTAGGTCCCACACCTCAGTGGAAGAAACACAAAGGAAACGGTCCTTCTAAAGAACCGTTTCCTATGTTTTACCTATATATATGGGCGTACAGAGCAAAACCTAACACTCGTTTCCTCACTCTGTCCCAGTATGCTAGATCTGTTCGTGGCGGCGCCTCCTGGAGTTGCGGCCATCGCCGGCGCCGTGGCGGCGCCGTCTCCGCCCAGACGACGGCTATCACGGCGAGGTCTTCGCCATCTCCCCCGACACGGCGAGGTGTTCGCCATGTCCCCCGACACGGCGAGGTCTTCGCCATCTCGCCCGACACGGCGAGGTCGTCGCTCTGTCCGCTTCCTCTGCCTCCACCACTTCCGGATCTGCTAGATCGATCCAACGGCGACGTGAAGAAGGTATCAGATCCACATCCGGTAGTTCTATCTAAATCATTTCTTGACGAGTTAACTTGCCTATTGTGCACTTGCAAGTAGTTGTAGTTTAGCTAACTTGTTGAAAGTAGTTCAGTTCACATCCGGTAGTTCTATCTAGATCAGTTCTTAATGTAGTTAACTTGCCTATTGTGCACTTGCAACTAGTTGTAGTTTAGCTAACTTGTTGAAAGTAGTTCAGTTCACATCTGGTAGTTCTATCTAGATCATTTCTTGATCTAGTTAACTTGCCTATTGTGCACTTGCAACTAGTTGTAGTTTAGCTAACTTGTTGAAAGTAGTTCAGTTCACATCCGGTAGTTCTATCTAGATCATTTCTTGATGTAGTTAACTTGCCTATTGTGCACTTGCAACTAGTTGTAGTTTCGCTAACTTGTTGATAGTAGTTCAGTTCACATCCGGTAGTTCTATCTAGATCATTTCTTGATGTAGTTAACTTGCCTATTGTGCACTTGTAACCGGTTGTAGTTTCGCTAACTTGTTGATAGTAGTTCAGTTCACATCCGGTAGTTCTATCTAGATCATTTCTTGATGTAGTTAACTTGCCTATTGTGCACTTGCAACCGGTTGTAGTTTAGCTAACTAGTCCATGTGAAAACAGGAGTCTATTTCGGTGACACTGCATAAAAAAGTCGGAGACACAGAACAAACAACGAACATTACTCAAGAGAGTAGTGTTTGTTGACTTTCCCATAATGGCCTCCAATTATATACACAGGTCAGTACACACTATATACTACTGTATACTTCATATTATTGTGTTAAATTGTTTGTTCTATCTAGTAGTGTCAGAACTAACATAAATCCTTATTTACATTAGGGATATCAAGCTGTTCCCTTTCAAACTCCACCATACATATCCACCGTCGCTATTGTGACGTTTTGGTACACTGCATAAAATACTTTTTTAAGTAAGAGTGTTTTATACAGTGTCGCCGAAATGTCACATCGGTGACGTATTAGATTAGATTTCGGTGACACTGCATAAAAAATCCAGAGCCGGTGGTGGCCTCCATGGAAAGGATGATCATTGTCAGGCATCCTATGAAGCTGCTGACATCGCAATATCTTGTTGACAGGCCGTGTGTTGGCTGCTCCGGTTCATCAATAAGAGCCACCTCAAAACATAGGTAAGATATCGTTTCAGTTTGCTTAAATTCATAGTGTATTTGTTTTAGCATATGTATTTAACAATTGTAACTCTATTTACTAATGTATAGGGTCCAAAGCTTCAACATCCTTTTCTCAAGAAGTTGAGATAAGAAGAGATAGCTAGAGTGACACCTGCGAGGATTGTGGAAAAGGATGTAGGGAAGAAATCATATATTCTTTCCGTCCTTTGACATGATAGGCTTAGTATAGATGAAATCTGTTATCGTTTTACCTCTTATGTTTGTCACATCTTGTGATGCAATTGTAAAGGTGAAATTGTGATGGAAATATAAAGTTACATTGTGATATGAATGAAATCTGTTACCGTTTTAGTATTTGAGCTTGTGCTGTGAGATTTTAAGTATCTAGTGGCATTTGTAAACGTGGCATCCTGTAACCGAAATATGAGAAATGCTCAGTGCAAACGGGTGGATGGCAAACTCCGTATCTGATGAAGGAAAACTAAGGAAACGGAGGTCTGCGCACAACCGTTGCCAAATGGAGACCTCATCGGAAACGGTTTTTGGCCTCCGTTACCGATGAAGGCCTTCACATCAGTGACAGAGGCGGGGACACGGACCCTTTCTCCGTTGCCGAAGGGGTTTTTGGCCCGTTTCCGATGTGTCGTTCTGTACTAGTGTGGTAACCTGTTTCATTTAGATGCAGACCTTTGGTCAGCTGATGAGACCCTCAGTGACCAAGATAATGATGAGTTGACTAGACCCTTTACAGTCGAGGAGATAGAGCATTCTCTTTTTTCGATGGCTGTTAATAAAGCTCTAGGACATGATAATATACCGATTGAATTCTTTCAGCATTGCTGGCCTATTGTGAAAAATAATATTGTTAGCTTATTCCAGAACTTTCATGAAGGTAATCTAGATTTGAAACGTTTGAACTATGGTATTATTACTTTGCTTCCAAAAATTTCTGAAGCTGATAAGATAACACAGTATAGACCGATCTGCCTTCTTTGTTGCATTTATAAATGGATCACAAAAACTCTCACCCTACGGTTGGAACCCTTTGCGAAGAAATTGTTCAGCACCCAACAAAATGCTTTTATAAAAGGGAGGAACATTATGGATGGGGTACTCTCCTTACATGAATTGTTGAACTATACTCATGTAAAGAAACAATGTGGGGTTGTTATCAAGCTCGATTTCGAGAAGGCTTACGATAAGGTGAATTGGGAGTTTCTCCTAGATTGTCACAAACTAAGAGGTTTTAATGAAAAATGGTGTTCCTGGGTGAAACAAGCTCTTTTTTAGGGGACTGTTAGTGTGAAACTTAATGATGAGATGGGTCCTTATTTTCATAGCTCAAAAGGGGTCAGGCAAGGAGACCCCATGTCTCCTACTCTCTTTAACTTGGTTGCTGAATCCTTAACAAAGATGGTGTTGAAAGCACAAGCTAATGATCTATTAGTTGGTTTGGCTCCTGATTTGATTCCTAAAGGTGTGGCGGTTTTACAATATGTTGATGACACAGTTCTTTGCATAAATCATGACCCTGAAAAAGCCATTAACCTGAAACTTTTGTTATATATCTTTGAGCTTATGTCGGGGCTTAAGATAAAATTTATGAAGAGTGAAATTTTTGGTGGGAGAAGACAATGAAATAACTGAGATGTATGCTGACATGTTTGGCTGTCAAGTGGGAAAGCTTCCTCTTAAATATTTAGGAGTTCCTATTTCTTCTACCTCGTTGAAAAATTCGGATTGGGATTTTTTGGATACCCGCATGCTTAAAAAGCTTGATGCATGGGCTGGTAATTCCACATCGGTTGGGGGGAAGAAAATCCTTATAGACTCTAGCCTCTCTTCGATTCTCTATTATCCTATGTCTATGTTCATGTTAAACAAAACCTTCCTGGAAAAGATGGATAGGCATCGCAGGAGATTCTTTTGGCGAAAGAAAAAAGATAAGAAAAGTTACCATATGGTCAAATGGTCTAGGGTCTGTAGATCAAAAAAGAAAGGCGGACTGGGGATTAAAACCTTAAGAGGCAAAATATCAGCCTGCTAGTGAAGTGGTGGTGGAAGTTAGAAACTCAAGATGGCCTTTGGCAACAGATTGTTAAAGCAAGATATGTAAAAGATATGAACATTGCCTCCGTTCCGTGTCGTTTCTCGGATTCACCATGTTGGAAATCCTTGTTAAAGGTGAGGGACACTTATCTTGCTGGAAGGAAAATAGTGCTTAGGAAAGGAGACTTAGTTCGTTTTTGGAAGGACCCGTGGAAGGGGGAGCATCCTTTGTGTGTGGATTATCCTGACTTGTTTGACATTTGTCAAATGTAAGATTGCACCCTCATGTACTTCCGGAATAATAAAAGACAGCTTACTTTTAGACAGAGACTTCACACGCATTATCTTGAGCAGTGGAATGAGATCATTTACGCTTTTGACCTCCTGCAGTTATCGGATCAACCTGATAAGGTCACCTGGGGGTTGTGTAAAAAGGGTGTGTTTACTACTAAGTCAGTTTATGAAATGCTAGAACAAAACCTTGCTGGTGTTGATAATAAGTTGATTTGGAAAGCTAAACTTCCTCTTAAAATCCAAATTTCCATGTGGCAAGTTTTCCGTGATGCAATCCCTAGAGATAATATACGCAAGAAAAAGTGGGCAGGAAATCCGACTTGCTCTTTTTGTGATCAAGTTGAAACGGTTAATCATCTCTTCTTTACTTGTCCCATTGCCAAAGTTACTTGGAACACTTTGGGCAAAGCTATTGGGACTGCTACCCGTCCAGTGAACCTTTGGCAAGCAATTGCTTGGTTTTATGCTTTTTTGCCTGGGGGGGGAACTTTTTATATGGTTGGTCTTGCTGCTATCTGCTGGTCAATTTGGGTGACCCGTAACAAAGTCACCTTTGAGGGACATGTGGTCCGGTCTCCTTTTGAGATATGTTCACTGTTTGCTCGTTCCTTTTGTACTGGTCAGGTTTGCAGGGAAACGACGACAAAGCTGAACTTGCGGAAGGTGCAAAGAAGTTGATGAAGCTGGCGGCGGCCCTCACTCGAGGAACTGCACACATGGGCTCGCGTCCAAGGATCGGCAACTGATTGCCTTGCCTATCTTTAGGAGGTCTCGAAGGGTGTTGACAGATGTTGGAAGATCAAGAGAGTTTGTGGCAGAGCGCTGGTGCTCCTATCTTCTACTTTGGTGTTGTGGTTACCTAGTTTTACCTTCTTAGCTGTTTTGCGGTGGTTGTAATATGTGGAATTATAAAGACTTTGGTGCTAGTAGGTTTTCGTCCCGTAGGGGATGCTCGAGATCGAGCATTCGCCAGCGGGTTTCCTATTAGTGCCCCAACTCGCTATCCCTCTCTACCCCCTCTTTGAACTTTTTTACTTTTGTTTCTGTTCGGTGTGTTGGTTGTAAGAACTTTGTATTTCCGTTATCTTGGTAATGGAAAGGGGGCTAGCCCGGTTGGAGGTTATGGCCTTATGGGGCCGATAAAGCAAAGCATGGGTACGTCTACGACCCATGTTTATCCGGCCATGCAAGTTGTCCAGAGACTATATGGTAATGCCGGCATGTTCTTGACTTGAAAGCTATTTGCGCCCTCATTCTTTGCATGTATTGTTTTTGCCCTCTCAGTCAAATGTTTGTTTAAAATCCTATTGGAAAGAGGAGAGAGTGCCCAAGCATCATTGCATAACCTATGTAATTAACGACCTCGTCAGCACTAAACCTAAGAAGCCAATGATGAAAACCGGTTGTTCTTGAAAGACAATGATAGTTTTGCGCCCCTTTGATTCACATGAATAGAAAACACACATGATTTTAGTGTCATGCCCTTCGAACTCTACATTTTTTTATTCGATTGTGTTACACAAAGGATGAAAATTTCTTCCAAAATATAGTGTACATTCTAATGTTTGCTCTTACTGAGATATAGAGATAGAGAGAGAGATACATGGGTGGAGATTTCTTGCTCTAGTGCTCCCTGTGTTTTAAAAAATACAAAAAATATATTTTAAAGTTTCAAAAAACGTGAAAAAAAATCATGGATATATTCTCAATGATGTATTCTAAAAACATGCAAAATTGTAAGTAGAAATACTTTGTATTTTGAGCTACAAAAAAAAAGACAAATGTACATATCTGAGAGTATAGTGTTTCAAATCTCGTTTTTTTAAAGATTGTGTCATTTTTGTGTAGCCACTAAGATAAAGAATTTCGCGTTGTGATTTTGCACATTTGTAGGCTACATCATGGACTAGATCCAGAATGATTTCAATTTATTTTAAAACTTCTAAATGTATATTTTTTTAAACGAAGGGAGCACTGGAGCTCAATGCAGCAAAAAAAAATGTTGGCTCAATGCAGCAGAGAAAGAAAAATGTTGGCTCAATGCAGCAGTGAAAACTAGAAATCTCTCAAAGAAAAAAATAGACGATTGTGTATATGAAGACATGAAGAACCAAATTTAGCCCCATCCACCCGTGTTCCGAATCCATCGGCTCAATGCAACAGAGAAAGAAAAATGTTGGTTCTTATGAATAGCCGACTAACATGCTCACATGCCTCTGAATATGATACACACTACATCGAGATGCTCTGATATCCTCTTCCAGATACATGTATCGGATCAAACTGGGACCATCGTCTTGCGTGCTGTTGATCTGGATCAAGGCGATACTGTTGGCACCTGCGGTATTGTGTGCTTTACAGCTTCTCAGCTGTGTTTTATTTTACATGCTAGTTGTCTTGTTAATCTTGATCTTGAGTGGCCAGTGGATGATACAGTAACATATATCGGTCTTTGTACTTCATGGCAACAGGGACCTATTGGTAGTATCTGGCTAGATTTGGACTATTTTTTCCAACAGGAACCAATATCAAGCTAGTCATGTGACCGTTGTGGTAATGTAAAAGAAAATCAAGTCATGTAATTGACACTTGAGTTGGGTTTAAGTGGCTTGAAACTAGTTTGATTTTCTTATCTCTCATTAATTAAATGGATGTGTCAAGTGTGCACATGCATCTTGCATGTTACTCTCAAGCTACGATAGTGAAGTGCCAAATGGATCAGACGCCACTTGAGTTGGGAGTGGTCCGGCTTTACTAATAGAAAAATGAAAAAAAAGTTTTTCCATGACGTAGATGCGCTCTGAGATGACTTTCAACACGTAATGAATGGAAGCTCGTAGATGATGTGTGGACCTCTCCAGCATCTTTTCCCCCGTAAGCATTGATGGTCATGGTTTGTGTTTTTGTGCGATTAAAGTTCTCGTGAAAGGGAGTATAAAGATTCGCAATCTACAATAATAATTAATATTTCTACATCTTTCCTTCAATGTATGTAGCCTTGTTTGTGCCGCCTTTAAAGATAGTTAAGTTATACGAATATCAAACAATAATATTATAGCTAAAAATGTAAACATGATTTTAAACTAGCGAGTAAACCACCTTTTCAAGCTAGAAACTAGTGAGTAAACCAATTTTGCAAACACACGTCAAACATGAAGAACTTCACTCGGCCAGCCAGACATGCATGACTATTTGGTTAGGGATATTCGAGCAACTATCTACTCACCCTTCGGGTGGAGGGGAAGGGAGGCACAAGAGAGCAAACAATCTGATGCATTGCTAACCTGGGTTTTGAGTAACAAGACGATTAGAAAAGAGGAAGATAAAGCCCACAACATCTAGTCGTGAGCACACTCGAGGATAGTGGCATAAGACTTAAAGGAAGTAAGGACCAACAACCACAAGCAAGAGGCAACTAGGGCGTTAATTAGCAACAAAAATACTCTACAATTTGAGAATGAGCATGCAAGATGCGCAAGAAGAAAAAAAAGGATGGTGATATGTGAAGGAAGGAGTGAACACGATAAATGAGAAATGGAAACCAACAACCATGTGCAAGAACAACAAATCGTCGGTAGACACTGATCCGGCCTGGAGGACCCGAGACATCGTCGCAGATGCACCATATATAGATAAAGAGCACACACTACCAAGGAGCCCGACCCCATTATGGGGTGACACGCCGTGAAACCATATAATAAGTTTAAGTTGTAGGCAACGAGATAGCGAAAAGAGATCAAGGGCGCGACGGGGAAGGGAGGAGTGGAGGACACTACACCGAAGAGTCCCACCGCCTCCGACCCTAAGGCGACTTTCGGTGAGATAGTTGGCCCTAGGTTAGTCTATCCCTCTCCACACTTTGGCAAGACATAGATAGGTAGACATCATCTAGGAACAAATAGAAGCATCGTGTCCACCACCCACAGACGATCCGGAGCACAGTTGTCCACCGCAGCAGTGGGTCCACGTGTGCATGAGGTGACTAGGATTGTAGGCCAAAGTAGAGAGAGAAACGGCAGAGAATATTAGCAAAAAAAAAAAAAAAAAGAAACGGCAGAGAATAGAAAAGCAGGCACGCACAAACGACAGCCATGTGGGGCCGGACAACCCATCCTCCAGCTTCCTCCTCCTCTCCCTGTTTCTGCTCCGCCCCCGGTAAACCCCCCTCCCCGGAGGAATCTCCCCGGCCTCCTTATATAAACCCCACCTCCCCCATCACTCCACACTCACCTCCTAGATCCAGATCCCACGTCCCCGGCTGCCAGGCCGGCCGCCTCCGTCTCAACCCCGCCGCCGCCGGAAGCGACGAAAGTTGCAGGTACCTCCCATTTCCGTTTTCCCAATTTTTTCTTCGATACGACCGAAGCCGTCACCTTTGGACTCAAGTAATCAACTCGTGTGAATGTGTGATCCAATCCAAGGCGCGCGCGCGCGCGATGGATCTCCTCGCGGATGCCCAGCCCAAGTGGCTCCTCGCCGGCGCGGCGCTGCTGCTCGCCACCCTCGCCTTCCTCAAGGTCCTCCTCGGGTCCGGCGGCGGCGGCGGCAAGCGCGCGCCGCCCACGATCCCGGGGCGCCCGTGGTGGGCGGGCTGGTCCGGTTCCTGAAGGGCCCGATCCCGCTCATCCGGGCCGAGTACGCGCGCCTGGGCCCCGTCTTCACCGTCCCCATCCTCACCCGCCGGATCACCTTCCTCATCGGGCCCGAGGTCTCGGGCCACTTCTTCAAGGGCAACGAGGCCGAGATGAGCCAGCAGGAGGTCTACCGCTTCAACGTCCCCACCTTCGGCCCAGGGGTCGTCTTCGACGTCGACTACCAGGTCAGGCAGGAGCAGTTCAGGTTCTTCACAGAGGCGCTCAAGTCCAACAAGCTCCGCAGCTACGTCGACCACATGGTTTTTGAGGCCGAGGTGAGCTTCATCCTTTCACTTCCGTTCTCTGTTTCCCGAATTCTGAATTCAAGCGAGATATTTCTTCTTTCTTGGGTTTGAACGAACGTATCACTATCAGAGGGGACACGTGAATTTACTATCTGAATGCGGTGGCAAATTGTGGCGAGTAAGAGAAGATTATGCTTGATGTAGGTTCTCACAATAGTTGCACTGCAGCACCATAACTTAAGCTCATTATTTCAGTACCGCTTGTTTTGCAAGCATTTTTGTGTGTGAGGTGGTAATTTGATACTATGACTCATGCGGTGGCAGCCATTTCTTTCTCTGTATGATTAGCACTTATCATCGTAGTTTATCCATGTGGCATGCTATGTTTGGCCCAATTTTGGCAGAACCAACAACCGGTATAACCTGTCCTGCAGAGTTGCATTTATGATATACAGAATTTAGGTCAGTGCCAACCTTTGAAAAAGATTATTCAGACCTTCAGCGAAGAACTTCCTATGAACTCCTTGCTGAAACTTAACATGGTTCTTGTGGACGTAAACATTAACATGAACAAGACGATTACTTCTTAAACTCATGTCACATAATGCAGCAGAACACGTGCATTGTGCAGAATCCCATCTCTCTTGGAAGTAGTAGTTTCATAATACTGATTGTCACCATGACGAGGTTTGCTGGATTTCCTATACACGGCTATTCTGCTATACAACCAGTATAAGTTTTTTTAGAAATTATTTTCATGCTAATATCAGGTAAGAGGTTACACAAATAATGTGGACCCATCTTCTCTCAGTTGCTCCACATTTGAGTTAACATTCGCTATTCCTCTGCGTGGTAGTAACACCCTGCTAGCATTCAGTTAGCATGTCAAGACATATCATATTTTCTGTTCAATTATTTTTCTTACTGTATTGGTCTGCTTTTTATGGTCATTTCTTTTAGTCCATTAATATCATTTGCAAATCCAATCTACCTGCAGGAGTACTTCTCGAAATGGGGAGAAAGTGGCACTGTGGATTTGAAGCATGAGCTGGAGCACCTCATCATACTGACTGCTAGCCGATGCTTGTTGGGAAGGGAGGTGCGTGAGAAGTTATTTGATGATGTCTCTGCTCTCTTCCATGATCTCGACAATGGGATGCTGCCAATCAGTGTCATCTTCCCCTACCTCCCAATCCCCGCGCACCGCCAGCGTGACCGGCACGGCACGTTTGGCTGAAATCTTCTCCACTATCATCAAATCCCGCAAGGCCTCTGGACAGTGCGAGGAAGATATGCTGCAGTGCTTCATTGATTCCAAGTACAAGAACGGCCGCCCCACCACAGAAAGTGAGGTGACTGGGCTACTTATCGCAGCGCTATTTGCTGGGCAGCATACCAGCTCTATCACCTCAACCTGGACTGGGGCCTACCTGCTTAAGTTCCAGCAGTACATGGCAGAGGCTGTAGAGGAGCAGAAGGAGGTCATGAAGAGGCATGGTGACAGGATCGATCATGACGTCTTGGCGGAGATGGATGTCCTCTACCGGTGCATCAAGGAGGCACTCCGGCTCCACCCGCCGCTGATCATGCTGCTTCGCCAGTCACACACAGACTTCAGCGTGACCACGAAGGAAGGCAAAGAGTTTGATATACCCAAAGGCCACATCGTGGCGACATCTCCTGCTTTCGCTAACAGGCTCCCTCATATCTTCAAGAACCCGGACTCGTATGACCCTGACCGGTTTGCACCTGGGAGGGAGGAGGACAAGGCTGCAGGTGCCTTCTCGTACATCGCCTTCGGGGGTGGCAGGCACGGGTGCCTCGGTGAGCCCTTTGCGTACTTGCAGATCAAGGCGTATGGACACACCTGCTGCGGAACTTTGAGTTTGAGCTGGTCTCACCGTTCCCCGAGAACGATTGGAACGCAATGGTCGTCGGCATCAAGGGCAAGGTGATGGTCAACTACAAGCGGCGGAAGCTCGTCGTCGACAACTAGCTTGGGCCGTCTCGTAGGCTGTATTTGTTCCTTCTAAATTTTGTTGTCCGCACGCCAACTTAGGGTATCTTCACCATTGTTTAGGATTCTGCGCTTTGCTTCCAGTGGTGTAGACGTAGCATCTGAGTGTTTGTTTTTCTCTCTTTTCATAATCATCTTTCATCTTAGATGGGTTCAAGCATAAAATGTGAACAAACTACCGTATGTAAGGAACAAATCAACTGTGACCAAGTTCATTCAGTATGCAGTTCTTGCTTTTGCTCCCTGAAATGGACTGCTTTGTATAACAGTTTTGGTCTTTCTGAAATGTAGCCAGACACCAGCCTGAAGTGTGATGAGCCTGTTTTTTGTCCGCCTTTTACTTTCGGTGTGGTTGCCTTGTGCCTGGTATAGTGGTATGGAGCATTTCTCCGGCACCCAGAGCGGTCCTGTTGTTCTCTGTCTGCATGTAGCCTGCTCTGCCGTCGCAGGTTCACCATTGGCAAGTGAGAAACATCTTCCTCAAGTGTTCAGGAGCCATTGATTCTTAAAGTTTCTCTCTGGTATTCTGTACGCAGCTTGTTGCCCCTTTTGCACAGTGAAATCGAAAATGTACGCAGCTTGTGGCATGGTTACTTTTGAAAGATCCAGCAGGTTGCTGGTTTTTCGTGTTAAGCCCAGCAACGAGGGAGAAAAATAAACTAAACAAAGTAGCTAACTAGAACTAAAGGAGCATAAACAGCTGATGATCTTTCACAATGTCTGATGGCACATTTTTTTCCTTGGAAGGTGCGGACGACCATGATTTTTCTTGGCATGGTTTCTATTGAGTATCTTCTGTGGGTTTAGTAATTGAGGAATAATAAGTGCATGCTGATAATTATCAGAAAAATCTAGAACATCGATGGGCAAAAGTCAAGGGAAATTCATAAAATTGTCTGCTGAATAGAAGAAATGAATCTTTACTTTGCAATTCCTCATATTCTTATTTTACCATGTCTAAACTTGTAGAAAATTGTACCGAACTGTAGGCTATTTTCCACATCACTTAAGCCTGAATTCTGTCTGAAGAGTAGTACTTGACATAGAGGCTAGCCGCGAGAATAATCAGAGGCCAGCCTCTTCTGGTGTGGAAGACTGGCGCACCAGCATATCCAAGGTCCAACACCGGTTCTGGTAAGCAAGCCAGGTGTGGAACCGCACCTTGTTTGGAGCCTAGGTGTGTCATCTGAGACACCCGGACTGCTTGGTAGGGAGGCTCTGCAATTGCGCCAGCTGGCAACACTTCGAGGAGTAGCGACCATTCGTTGAGCAGTGCTAGTGCAAGCCATTGCCCGCGATCCAACTATCTTACCAAAAGAAGGTTGAGTTTCCGTGTGCACATGGCTCTTGTGGAGTTGTAGAAGATGATCTTGATCTCCCTACCATGTTTGATCAGCAAGGCACTCCAAGGTCTAGAGGTATCTGTCCTCTGGAGCCATACCAGGTGATCCCGAAGGGCAACACCAGGCGGTGCCAAGTGCAGCACATCAAGACCACCCAGATGGATCGGACGGCAGACCATCGACCAGTTTACCATGCTACCCACCAAGACTACCAAAAATAGTTCATTCAGCACCTTCGCCTGAATGAAGAGATTAGCAGCATGTGGACTTGCATACCATGACGAGGTACCCATCCTTGGTCATCATGCTCACGTGCCAAGTGGACAGCTTGTCGTCTACGCGGTCCACCAAGGTCTGAAAAAGAGACATAGTTTCCCTGAGCATGATGGAGAAATGCCCAGATATGTGATGTGGAATTTCGCAATCAGGTACAAAAGGGAGCTGGGAATAGGAATCGAGCAACTTCAGAATGCTACATTTTATTTTTTCGCATAACAAGCCTGAACATGGTATCTTGCTTACTGAAGATGTTATAAAGCTGAGAGAGAGAGAAAGCAATTAAAGTGGTTCACTACCATAACCTCCAACCAACATGTAGTTCAGGTAGATGCCTTTTACTCTCAGATTTCCTCAACAGTCACTAGTCAGTGACTCTGACCTTAGTCTGAGAGCAGATATTATTTCCTTTTTTCTACTTGGCTATTATTTTGCTCGAACACACACTAGGAGGTTTACCATGGCTCTTGCCACATAATGTACATTTCTATGTTCTAGTTCCGGTCACAAATTTCAGTGAAGGCTAGTGTTTTGATTTCTTAGATCCTTGGGCATTACACATGGATCCATCGTTCATGATTGACTTTTTTCTTCTTTTGTTCTGAGTCAGGGATGGTTTTGAAGATGCATTAAATTATGTATACTGCATGGATAGATTTTATCCGAGCATTTGGAACATTTTATCAATCTCACACCGAAAAGGGGGACACACACTCCCTCTAAATATGAAGCTATTTCCCACCGGTAAACAGGATCAAATCCAAAAACTGTGGTGTGGAGGCCCGAACATATCTAGTGATTCGAACAGGATGACCCTGACCAAAAAAGGTCAGGCAAATATTAATCTACCAAGAAGCGCGTTGTGCTGAACTTGTCTTGTAATCTATTGTGGGGAAATAGCAAGGAAGTCAGGAAAAAGTTGGTTTGCCAAACGGTAAAATAGGCTAAATTTAGTTAGACAAACCAGAATACCAGATTATCATTAAAAACAACACACTGCCAAATGGAGCCTAATGCAGGCATGAAATGCTCCGGCCAGTAGTAATTATCTATATTAATCTGGGCAGTGGCCTGTCGGTGCCATATTAAACTATATCAACCACGCACTTAACTCATACACCATTAGTACATTACTGTTCTCAAAACCAAAAAAGAATGACAAGTGTTTTAGCTAAAGACAGTGAAGTGGTCAACCTTCTGCAATTAGCAAATCAAACCACAAGAAAGAACTAATTAACAGAGCATGGCCACGGCACACCACCTACTTCCACTGAGCGTTTCGTGCTGCAGATACATGCCCCTCTTGCAATATGCAAATAAATTAACCAAACCATTCTTCTCTCTATATATCCCTTCTTCCTCACCTCTATGTCCACAGCCCTGGTCTCCTGGCACTCATATCTACTGTATGGTTTGCTTGCTAGATCTAGCTTTCCAAACACCACAACTCACTGCTAAATGGCATATTTATTAGTCATGTTATTGCTCATGGCTTAGATCTCATGGCTGAGATTTTAGACTTTCCAGAACTGAAGGAAGCAAAAGAGAGGGGTTTGTTTGGTGTGTTTCTCTTGATCTATTGATGCATGCGCTTGGCTCATTTCTCTGTAGATTTCATTCGTTCCCTTTAGCTAGGAGATCGTTGGGTTTGCATGCGATATGGCATGCGTGCATAGCCCACATGTGTTTGTCTCTATGTCTCCATCTAGCTTTCCTACCTCTACTGATTTCATGATAGGTTCATGAGAGAAGGAATAGATCAACCTTTATATTTCTTGGATCGATTTCTATCTGCACGCATAAATCTCAGGATAAGAACAGGTCCGTGTTCCAATATACTGTTCTTTCTTTTTCTCTTGTTCTTTTTGGCATGTCTTTGTGCTGATCTGAACACGAGGCTAGGTTTTTCGACTTCAATCAGAGTTCTGCTGGTAAAATTACCAGCTGAGTACTGATTCCTTTTCAGCACTGTGTTCTCCTCACTGATCTCTTTTAAAATCTTCGAATATTCAGATGATGAGATATATCTGGTACGGGTTTTTGCAGGACTGCATCTGTTTTGCATATCCATCTTCTGTGGAAATTAGTAGTAGCACACAATGTCTTTGATGGGACTTTATTATCAGGCATTGAGGACTCAATAGCTTTCCAAACGCCACAGCTACTACAATCAACAAATAGCTTCAGTGGATTTTATTATCTGAGAACTCAAGCAAACTGGTTCCTGCTGAGAGGAGAAATTAGGCTAGCTGCCATTTATCAAACATGTTTATGACTTTATGTACTCTATTTTTTCTGTTCATGTATGCATAAATAGCTTAAGTTAACTCATTGTTCCATAAACTCAATCTAGTTTGGCTGTGCTCTTTGATTGAACTCATCTACTAGCCAGATATTTTGTTATTCCTTGGGGGAACTCAGTTTGCTTTAGGGACAGCTTGAAATGGTTGTAATTTTTATGTGGCCACCGGTATTTAGTTCTCACTTGAACTAAATACTGGTAGGCTCATAAAATTTACAACAAAACCAAACATCCCCAAGATTTTTAATTCTCGTGCATGTTTATTTAGGACACTAAGTCAATTCTTTCTAGCTAGCGCAAACAGATAGATCATGTATTCCCTTTATTATTTGTATTTAGGTAGCTGATGTAAAAAGTAAGGCACCTGATTCCATGAGTATATGCATGATCATGTTGCTAATCTACTTAGCCTACCTGTTAACAGTATAACACAATGATATATGATGTTTCTAGGAAATTTTTTCTGTGTACTAGTACTAACGGCTAGATCTGTTTGTAGATGCATTTTTTTCTCGAACATGTAGATGCAGTTATATGCAGCGCCTTTAATTCATTATAGTTCTTCACCTAAAAAGTGCTAATTACTTACAGTTATAACGTACTAGTTATTTATTGAGCAATTAGCAAGTTTTTAGTTGGAAAAATGCAGGATGATGATGATGATGTGTGGTGGTGGTGGTGGTGGTGGTGATGATGATGATGATGATGATGATGATGATGAGGAGGTTTGGTTAACAAAATGACGAGGATGATGATGTATTAATTGGAAGGAGCTCACTTCAGACCACTCATGGGAGGTAGCGGGGATTGAACAAGCTGCCGACTCATTCACTTGAACACACAGTGGCTATGAGATTTGTTCAGGGATAATAGTACATGACAATATTTACTGTGTGAATGAGCGAATGCAGCGGGAGATTGTTCTCTCTTTCCTCCTCCATGCTTGGACTGAAGGAGCTCCCTCAGCTCTCAGCAGCTTCATCAGGAATGTGATCAGACCCTCAACGATAATCCAGACTCTGGTAATACTTCCCCTCACATGAATTTATTTTCCAAACATTCGGCTAAGATGCTAGATCAATTCTGGCCCAGCATGTCCTAACAGTTGTTACCACAACTAAATTTGGTTATGTGTGATGTTTTCCCTATTGATCATCATTAGCATACTTCAGCTTAGTTATATATATCTGGTTAATGTGATCCATTTGCTTAAAAATATCTGATACATAAGTGATATCTCTGTTTGTTAGAACTTCGAACCATTATATATTGTGTCAATATAACTGCTGTAGTGTGTATCATATATTAGCAATATTTTTGCTGGCATTTAAAAAAGCAGCCAGAAGCATGGTTTTTATTTGTGTGCTGCAAGCATTAACAAGGTACACCTACAAATGGTGGCATTCCTGACAGGGGCGGCGCCAGCAGGGGGCGAGGTGGGGCGGCCGCCCCCCCTCAGCTTGGACGGATTTTTTACCTATACTTATACGTATTATGCCCAGCCCAAGTATACGTGAAACGGGAGGGATAAAAAAAAAGGAAAAACTGCTCGCTAGGTTCGACCAGCCTGGGACTGCTCGCTCGGTCGCTACTGGCTAGGTTCCCCACGCCTGATTCCCCACGCTCGACTCGACCCCGGCTGGCTCTGCCGCTCCGCCCTGCTCTGCTCGATCCGCCGTCGCCCGCCGGCCGCTCCTCGCTGCTCCTGCTCGCTCCGCCCTTATGCTCGATCCGCGGCCGCCCGACGGCCCCTCCTCGCTGCTACATGCTCGCATCCTGCTGCATCGAGCACCTTCGCGAGCGCCGGGCGTCACCGGCGCCGCCGGCCCGCCCCGCCGTCCGCCGAGACGTCGACTGCTCCAGGAGTCGGGCGACCAGCCAAGCAGCCAAACCCGAGCAGCAGCACACCGATTCCGCAGGTAGTTCCCAGTTCCCAGCTATTTTCCCCTGTTTCATACTGCAATAGGCCAGTAGCTTCTGTTTCGATTTTAGTCAGCTATTTTCCTGTCAATCCAAGACATCTAGTACCGCATTAGGCTATGTTTGTTCTGTCAATACACTAGTTTAATAGTTTTGATCTGTTTTGTTGTTATTTTTGTTGTAGATTTGATAAACATGAAGAGAGGCAGTGGCCATATTGCGGCGCTTTTCGGCAAATATGAAGCAAAAAAATTTGCTTCTTCTAAATCCCCATCAGTTGTGGTTGATTTGCAAGCTGAAGGCACTCCAAGAAGTGGACTTTTGTTACCTTCAAACATAGCTGGTGAGCTATAATATTGTGAGACTTCGACTTATTTACATTGTTCTTTCCGTACAATTGTGGATTACATGTGTTGCAAAAAAAAAATTTGCCGGTGGCACACCCTTTGATAATTTCCTTGCTCCGCCACTGTTCGCCCCCCTCGTCTCCATTCCTGGCTCCGCCACTGATTCCTGATGGACTGGTGGCAGAACTTTTTTCTTGTGCTATCTTTCATGATTAATTCAGAGCTTGCTAATCATGCGTGCATGAGATGCTAATCATCGTCAGCATAATGCAAGGGCTATCTTAGGGCTTAATTAGGGCGTCATCGCCATGCTTCCTCTTCAGAATATACAGGCTACAGTGTGTAGAAAATAGGCCTAGGGTCATAGGCTTTCCATTAAGGTCAACATACAACATTAAATTATCCCCTAAAAGCAAGCACCAAGATACTTGGAACTTGTTATGCCTCCCTACTTTGTGATCTCCACCATCTTTTTATATTGTCCCCATTGCATGCTTGTGTCCTTTAGCAGAAAATTACTTAAATAGTCAATCAATTATTCTGCTCAAGTTTTTACTTGAAAATTAGGAGAGTATAATGTAGTTAAGTTTCTAATTAACTGATGCACACATCTTGTTCAAATTTTCTTAATTAGTAAATGAGATCCCTGCAACACCAGAATATCAGATACACTAATACAATGCATTACTAGCAACAAATTTGACAAATCATAATATCAGATGCACTAATACAATGCATTATAGCAACAAATTCTTAATTAACGGCATATTTCCAAATTAGTGGCCATCAGAATATCAGATACACTAATACAATGCATTACTAGCAACATCTTACACAATCAACATTATTGCAGGTTCAGTAAAGAGAGATGAACTGACAGTATATGTGTGGGTGTGTGTGGGTGTCTGCAAATCAAGGGTAAAGAAAGGACGTTTCAAAAAAAAAAAAAAAAAAAAAGGGTAAAGAAATGCAATAATAGCCTTGTCGCATGCCGGTGATGGTGGCCTGGAAGAAAGGAAGCCCTTAAAAGAAGAGATCAGGGCTCCTGTTCATCTCAAGTGCTTATGAATAGCACTGGTGCTTCCCTCGTGTAAGGTGTATTGTATATGCCATCCAAGTACAGCAGCAAGCCAGCAAGTGCATCTGCTTCTCTACTTTCGATATGCTGCCCTTCCCCATGTCTTTCCTCTCCCATCTCTGTTCTGATGTTAAAGTACAATATGTTAAGGGTATCGTAACACGTGCCCCATAATTAATTTAATGTCATATGTTCTGATTTGCAGTACAATCCATCAGTTTCTTTATGTGTGAATACATGAAATCACAGACCTACCAATGGGTGGCCTACTTTTTTCTTGAGAGTATAGTGTCATCCTTCCTGCAGAGTATACTGGCAGGTGTGATCAAACAGCCAGTGCCATCACAAGTTGATATGTTTCCGGTAGACTTTACAGATGTTGGTCTCGATTCTGAAACATACTAGGTAGTGCCATCTTTAACAGATAACAGTATGGTACAGGAGTTGCCATGCGTAAAAATTGGATCCAATTTGAGAGGGTTCAGATTACTGCTGGGTCTTAGAACTCCGTTCACTGGCAGCAATACTTAAGCAGCACTAGTGACCCCCCGACAGAGGCGCTACCAATTTGTGCATGTTTCTTGTGTAAATAATAGTTGTGGAAACCATTGCATCGTCACGGTACCCACATGCGGCCAAGAAACCTATTAGCCTAAGATTACTTGATCCAGCAATAAATTGATCATGGGGGTTGATTATGCGGCCAAAGAAATTAAAATGTAAGCCCTTAAACCAAACTCAGAAACAATTACAAAGAACATTCGACACTATGTACCCTTGTCGCTGTTCGGGGCGTTATTAATTTAGCGCTGGGCCTATGGCCTGTTTTCTAAAAATCTGTATACCAAGCATGCTTTGCTATGACCAAACTCCCAACGCAATGTTTCATCAATCAAACAAGTGTGCAAAAAAAATCTTTTTATTTGATAATAGACCATCTACTGGCCAAATTTTCTTTCTTACTAAATTCAAGCAGTCAAGTCTAATTCCATATAAAAGTTTCAACAAGAATTAATCAATGTTTCTTCAATACATGATCTTTCTTGAATTCTACATTATTTAGAGTTCATATCAAAATTTATGTAGCATAAGTGCATAACATTACAGATATCGGCGTTGCAACAGGTACACGCCGAATGAACACAGAGTAGTTCCGTATCGAGAGCGCCATCGAGAATTTTCATTAAGAAAAAACATTGTTCCGCAGGAAATGTTGCGGCACAAACAGAAATGCAAGTGCGGAAGTGCCTATTGATCAGGTTATCAGTTAACAGCAAATTCGTGTTCGATTCGCGCGCGCGATTACCACCGCAACATCAAGTCGGCAATCTAAAACAGAAGAAGAGGAGAGAAAATTACCACGGACAGCGCCCATGGACGGAATCGGTGAGCCCTAGCTACGCCGGAGACGGACCGTCCGAAGCCAACAAGCCGCGCGGCCCCGCCGACCTCCGGTGTCAAACAACCTGGCGCTGCAGAATACGGGCACGCCCCTCAAGGAGGCTGCTCCTGCTGTGAGCAATGGCGCCGCGGAGCGGCGGAGGCGGAGGTCGACGCGCTCCGGCTGGTCGGCGGTGGCAGAAACAGTCATATGGCGCCGGTGACCATGAGGGCTTGAAACTTGGCCTGATCTCGCTCAGAGTTGGTCGGATTTTCTCTGATGGGCCGATTGGAGCAGGCCCACGTCTCCGTTTTTTCTTTCCTCAGAGAAAAGAGATCTGCTCAGTGCTCACTCCGTTCCGTCGTCTTCTTCCTCCGGCCAAGGGCCACACATGATCCAGTCGACTGACTCCGTCGCCATGACTCCAGTCCCCCTGCCCTAGATTTTCATCTTAAGCTTCCTCGGTTCCTTTCGTGGAGCGGGCAGTGTCTCAGTGGCTCCACTGCTTACCTTAGTTCTTGTTTTTCCGTTACATTGCGTGAATCTATGTTCTTGCAAAATGGGATGGTAGTTAAGTCTCTCTTTCCTTCGGAGCTATTGATCCGTGTACCATAAAGAATTATCTGTTGAATCTACAAGGAAGCGAGGGCTGGGGAATAATTTGAGATAGGGTTGGTCCTTTTCTTGTAGGATTGGGCCAAACTAATTATTTAGTTTGATTTATGTGACTAGATGCTTATCGATTAGATCCAATCTCCTTGATTTGATTATCATAGCCATCTGGTTTAGGCTATTGTAATAATATGATGCATAACTACATTGATGTTTCTTTGTTCCATGCGTAAATGCGTAATACTGTAACAGGATCATGAAGTAAATGTTGATTGTCAGATTCGGTTGGTCAAATCGAAACGAATACTATCAGTTTTGGTTACCTGACATCGAGAGTTACGTGAATGCAGATACATCTATTGAGACCAGGAACAGATAAGTGAGATTAAGATGACTCAGATGGTTCTCTAGAGTCTGATTTTGATGGAGCAGCTGGCGCTAATAGGAGTCTAGTCGCCCAAGCATTTACTGATGCTTATTGTTGAATTTTGGTATATGTTACTTTACCTTCTGAAGTTCTGCTTGCCTGTGCCGCCTCAGCATCTGATGACTTAGACCTGCCTCCTTTTAGGAAATTAGCCAGAGTCCATCTTCAGGTAACTCTTTTTGCATTATTTATTTGACCCTCCTTTTTTTAAGCTGTAACTAAAATGCAGATGATGAGTTAATATTGACCACCATACGCTGAAAGACATACTGAAAGTTAGTGAATAATAAGCAATCACCAAATGAAGAAGACACACAGAAAGCTACTAGAGTACACAAGTGTAGTAGTTGGACATAAATTAGTAGCCACTTCTCTTTTATATTTGACAAGTAGCCTTCCCCCTCTTCCTCACTGTCTCATGGAGAAACTTAACCTACTAGTTCTTCTTCCCGTCCTTCTTGGGTTTGCTCTGTTATACATCTGTGACATTCTATGGCTAAGGCGAGAGAGGACAAGAAGGAGATGGAGGAAGCAGGGTGTAAGGGGTCCCAGACCTACTTTGCTCTATGGCAACACCCAAGAGATGAAGAGGATCCGACAAAATCTCTCTCCTGAGCAGAAGCAAGACACCAATAACTACATATGCACCCTCTTCCCTCATTTGCTTCTCTGGAGAGAAACATATGGTATGCATTTATTCTGAAGCTCCATCCATGTGTTTTCTCCTGTATTTATATGTTAGTATGCCAATCAGATTCATGAATGATCATAATCAATTAATGATCCAAGTTTAGGGAGGTAATTCTGATACCATAGACCTTCACAGTGAAAAGTAGATCCAAAGATGTTATTGCTTCGACAAAAGGCTTATCTTTCGGTTTTCGGCCAGTTTCCCTTATAAACTGGCAAACTCTTTTCTACTATATCAATGAAAAGGCACATCTTTTGCCTCGTTAAAAAAATACAAAAGGCTTACTTTATATGGTTAAGGCGTCAATATCAACATTTTTGTTAATATAGTTTTCTTTTGCAAAAGCAGGTCCAAAGAAAATTTGCACAATGACCATCAAAGCATACCTTTCTCTTGGTCTTTTGTACTCCCTCCGTTTCGTTTTACTTAGCGTCCTAGCTTTCTCAAAATTTCCCGTTTTACTTTGCGTTCTCCACTTGATTTCCCAATATACCCCCACGTTGCAAAGCTGAGAGGCACGCAGTGCTAGCCATGCATGCTTTCAATCGCATCGGAGACCAGGTGACACTCTACGCGACCAATGCATGCGTGCGATTAATGACTGGTGTGCATGCTTGAATTTAATGACAGCGTGCAAACTTGGGCCGCATTAGGGGCAAACTAGTCCATTCGTGCTGTAAATTGGCTCATCGGAGGCTCACCTAGGTATTCGTTATTTCCTCAGAACGCAATGTAAAAAGAAACGGAGGGAGTAACAGTAAAACATGTTCTTTGTTTGGAAGCCATTTATAATATGTTATGGATTAGATGACTCATGGATGTTGTTATCCAGTATACTTTTCTCGACTAGCAAAACTCGATAAAGAAAATGACTGATTAACATATTCCAGCATTAAATACTTAAAGTTAGGGGGGCGGTGGAATTTAATTAAGTAGAGCCCACCTTGGTGAGATAGCAAAATTTGCTCTTGATAGGATTCGAACCCTGGTCAACTGGGCAGTGTAGCCCGTAGTTACTGCCAAGGAATACCCTGACCATTTATCACTTTAGCTGGGTATATGGATGGTCTCTGACAAGACAGGAGGAGCAACTCAGATAGTCAGTTTAGAAGTTAGGGATCTTTCGAGTTCGAAAGATTGAAAGCTAGAAGCTATCTTCTGATGTTGGAATTTGCTCTTAAACATCGGTACCCTGATGATATAACCACTTTTGTACACCTTAAACATGTTCATACAATATTAGTATTTTGTTTAATTTTATGTTGTTTTGTATGCGTTAAGTTTTTACACTTGAGTGGTGCCCAGCCCGGCAAAATGGAGCGTTATAGCGATCCGCAAATCCAGGAAGTGTCGGCTATGCCGACCTCGCGGACGCCGAGGATGCCAGACAAATTGATCCTCCATGCTCAGCACCAAGGTGGTGGCATTGACAATCTCATATAGATGAATGAACTCAACGATTCCTTGAACATTGAGTACAATGAAAGTGTTAATCTGGAGTACTGTTAGAGCCAAGTCATCCTCTATACATTCGTTTGCCCTGATCTATTAAGATGTTGTTCAACTAACACTTAACAAAATGCCAACTAACACTTAACAAAATGCGTGGCATTTTGTGTACAACGACCCTACATTTCCCAGCTAATTATATACTAAGGGAATTTGGTATATAGTATAAAGTTATGTCGAAGATTCCCAGATCCCTTTCGCTAACAAATATTTAGTATGCAACTATAAGTTTAGAGTAAGAGTATTCGGAATATGTTTCTGTGATATTCCTTATGTTTGTCCATTCTTCTTATGGCGATGCTGTTGGATTGTGTTTTTTGCGTAGGGCCGGTGTTCCTGTATTCAATAGGAGCTGTGGAGATTCTTTATGTTTCTGACCCCAGCATGATCAAGGACATGAGCCACCGTACATCGTCAGAGCTCGGGAAGCCTATTTATCTTCAGAAATCTCGCAAACCACTCTTCGGGGGAGGCATCATGAAATCGAGTGGCGCTATATGGGCCTATGAGAGGAAGATCATTGCACCAGAGTTCTTTATGGAGAAGATTAAGGTGATATCAATTTGCTAAGACAATGCTTAAACATGGGTTGGATAACTAAAAAATGGTTAACCATCATAATTGCATATCATTAGGACATTACGGTTGCACGAAATGATATCTGCAGGTCATGGTAGGACTAATCGTGGAGGCTTCTGTCCCATTGTTGGAAGCATGGGAGAGCATGTTTGACAACTCGGAAGGAATTAGAGAGATAGATGTTGATGAATATCTGCGGAGCTTCTCACCTGATGTAATCTCCAGAGCCTGTTTTGGGAGTGATTTCGCAACAGGGCAAGAAATATTCTGCAAGCTCAGGCAGCTTCAGAAGGCGATTTCTCAGCAAGATACACTTGTTGGACTATCTGCACTGTGGTAAGTATACAATAACCGATGTAATGCAACAAAATGGGAAACGCTTGTGAATTGTGATATCTAATTGAACTCTTGATTTGGGTAAATACCATTTATTCGCGTTCATTCGACAGGACGCAGGAAGACAGTGCCATACACACATCGCAAAAATTCAAGATGCACATATTAAAAAAATCCAAAATAGTTTGGTTGCTTAAACTAATATGATGTGCTGCTAAAAGGCAAAGTCTAGTCTGGTCTTGTCACAAAGTTGAAATAATATTTGGTAATTTTTTTGGTCTTTTTATTACAGGAAGTAATTACCAACCAAGGGCAATAATGAAATACGAGAGCTGGGGCGAGAAGTTCGGTTACGCATCCTGGATATTGCAAGCCTCGGAAGCAGCAGCAATAACAGCAACGGTTGTATACACACTACCCATAGTGACCTTCTGCGCTCAATTGTTGATGGTGCTCACCAGTGCCCCAGCTACCCTGGCACCGCTGAGGACTTCATCGTTGACAACTGTAAGAACATCTACTTCGGTGGGCACGAAACCACGGCAGTCACTGCCACCTGGTGCCTGATGTTACTCGCCACGCACCTGGTGTGGCAAGACCGTGCACATGCCGAGGCTCTAAAGGTGTGCCTTGGACACACATCAATCGATTTTGACGTCCTCCGGCAACTGAAGACAGTGAGAAATCATCCCGATGTGCATTCATCAGTGTTATCAACTGGCACCCCATTGGCATAACCATTGCATTCCTTTTTTTTCAGATCACGATGGTGATCCAGGAGACTATCCGACTGTACTCTCCGGCGTCACTGATGATGCGTGAAGCCCTGACGGACATCAAGCTCGGAGACCTCGATGTACCGCAAGGAACAATCATCCAAATTGCCATTTCGGTGCTACACCTTGACAAGGACATTTGGGGCCAGGATGCCGGCGAGTTCCGGCCAGACCGGTTTGCTAACGGTGCCACGGCGGCGTGCAAGCCGGCCCACATGTATATGCCGTTTGGGCACGGGCCAAGGATCTGTCCTGGGCAGCACCTGGCGATGGTGGAGCTGAAGGTGTTGCTCGTGCGCCTGCTGAGCAAGTTCGCCTTCTCACCGGCACCAGGGTACCGGCACGCACCTCTGTTCCGGCTCACCGTCGAGCCCGGGTTCGGCATGCCGCTCGTGGTCACAAGGCTGCCATGATATCTGGCTGACATCTGTGGCCAGAACATACATCGCCTGATGAAAACACAGCGTTTGTAATCAGCAAGGCAGTGGCTATGTGCATCTTTGTAATGCTAAGGCTGTGAGTGAACTCTTACGGTTGTATCTCTCAATGGGACATGGAGATCAATAAAGCTTCCACCTTCGTCAGCAATCTCTGCTGCTGAAGATTCGAGAAGTCCAGACAGCATTGGCAACACAAAGTACAACGATTGGTGTTCGCCGTACTTGGTATGTTGTACGCATGTGAAATACTGTTGTGTATGATTACATGGTATCTCCCCAAATGTTATTTCTTTTCTCCACGGACAAAAGATGATTGCGGTGAAACTCATGTTGAAAATTCAGACTTTTCTGAACACAGAAACAAGCCTGTGTCTCTGTGGGTGGTTCTCCTTCCAAGAGCCCCCTGTTGGTTCCTTGCTGGTTGCAGCTGTGATAGATACTTTCTTTACATTTGAAAAGTTTTGTCGCAGGCTTGAGATAACATTTGCAAACTGGCATGATGTATATAGGCAATTACTTGTTCAGGTTTAAGCTGAAACTGGCTGTCATATATGTTGAATTTTCGATCAAAACTGTGTGCGCTGCTGACTTTTCAAACCCGGATCATTTCTTTCACAGTGAATACAAGCAGCTCAGGGAAGTGAACTGTGTGGTTCTTGAATCATGCGATTATTATTTTTCCCCATACGAGTAAATTTGTTGAACTTAATGATGCAAACTCTTGTTATCTATTAGGCTGGTCATGCCTCTCTCTCAGGAAGGATGATTAGAAGTTGATTGTGGTTACTTGTTGGTTGTTGCGGTACTATACAGGTGAGTGTGTGTCGGGTAAAGACACGACGAAATTGCAAATTTTTTTTGACTTTTAAACAAGAATCTATTAAACTGGAACAGCTAAAAAGCTGTCCAACATAGTGGCATTACACCTGGGAGAAAAAACATCCCAGTAGGAGTCCTCTGACTCAGAAATTGCGCCCAGCTCAGCAAGCTCAAGGGCAGCAAAAGAACACAAGAGAACAGCAAGCACAACAAGCACATCGCAGAACTCAACGCCGAAACCCACGCCGGCGAAGCAGGCAGGCCACCACCAAGCCCAGAAAGAGGGACACCTCCACGTCAGTCGCCGGATCCAAGCACGTTGAATCACGGCCATGGCGCTCCCAACTTCCGATCCAGCGCGAGTCGCCGGAGAACCGACGAACCCGCACCGACCCTGGCACCGAGCCTCCAAATCTGCACAGGACTGCTGCCGCCCGTCCCCCAAAAACCCCACCCCTGCACCACTAGTGGGGAGCACGACGGCACCACAACAAGGGGGCAGAGGAGAAAGGTACTCACCAAGCCGAGACGACGCTACCACCGCGCCGTCCAGCCAGAAGCCGCAGAACTCGTCGCCGGCGCCAGAGCACACGCCCACAATGCGGAAGAGAAGTCCCAGCACAAAATCCACTGCTATTGGCTTCGCCCTCGCCTCTCCGCCAACAGCCCGGAAGAACAAGCTCGCCGCCACACATGCCGGCCGAGCAAACCCTAACCTCACCATCCACAGCAGATGGCAGGAATCTACTGCCGAGAGCTCACCCGCGCCATCCCAAGGAACAGCGCCAAGAGGAAGAGAGAGCTCCGGCAAAAAAAGCAAAAACGCCGCCGCCTCCACCTCCGGAGCGCCGACGCCACGCACACCTAGCACACGCCTTTGTACACGCCGAGAACGAAGATCCCGGGTTCCCCCACCCTCCCGCCGCCGGAGCGGCCGCCGGAGAGGGGAGGAACCCGAGGCTTCGCCGGCGGACGGTGGCTGCAGACGAGACGCCTCCCATTTCTCCGCAGGCCGCAAATCCGCGCCCAGAGAACCTCCTGCGCCGCCGGGACGGCCGCCTCCACTCCGTCGCAACAGAGCCCAAGGCCGGCCCGACCTGCGGCCCCGCCGACGCGCGCCGCCAGCAGCCAAGGCGACGCCTCCTCCCGCAGACCCAGCGCCGACTCCCTCCGCCGTAGCCCCGCACGGCTGCGCCCAGCCGCACCCAGCGCCACCCCTGCCTCCGCCAAGCACCTCCCTCGAAGAACCCGAGCGGGAGAGCCATCGAACCGAGAAACCGCCCCGCCGCCACCTTCCCCGGGCCACGCGCGGCTAAGCCGGCGACCCTCCGGCGGCGGCGATGCGGAGGGATGGACGGAGAAGGCCCTAGAGGTGGCGCGATTTAGGGTTCCCCTCAATAGAAGACTAGTTGAATACGAAATTGCAATTATTAGGTTGGCACTATATCATGACAGCACTGAAGCTCCCTTTTTCATTAGGTTGGCCTGTTCATTTCCTATCATGACTTTAGATAACATAGCTTAACGTAGAATTAACAGCAAGCAAGTCAGCATGGCCGAGTGGTCTAAGGCGCCACACTCAAGTTCTGGTCCTCTTACGAGGGCGTGGGTTCAAACCCCACTGCTGACAATCATTTTATTTTCTTTGCTTTTCTTGTAAATAAAAAGATGATGTCCCGATCATGCTCCAGTTTACGACTTTCTATTTTTTACATCTTTATTTCTTTTTAAATATAAACGATCTTCCCGTCGTGTTCCGGTATGTGAATAATTGAATATACATGCATTCATGTAAAGGTAAAAATAACCCTTTGTATAATTTGTGATCTTGGAAATAAGATGGGACTGGGGGACTTTGGTAAAACCATCCGCCAACTGAGTTAACAATTACACCCGACATGCCGATGCATTGCAGTGAGGATATCTAGATACAGATTTTCACTGAATCGTCGATCTTTTGATGAGCGAATCGGACTATCAATTCCTCCGCCCGAATATGATGAATCGAGCTCGTAGGAGCTCATAGAAGAGCATCAATGGTAATAACATATGATCTACCCTTTTTCTTGTAAAAAGATGATTTCCCGATCATGCTCCAGTTTACGCTTTTTTTATTTTTTACATCTTTATTTCCTTGTAATAAACGATCTTCCGATCATGCTCCGGTCTGTGAATACACATGCGTTCACTGAATCGTCAATCTTTTGATGAATGAATCGGACTATCAATTCCTCCGCTCGAATATGTTGAATCGACACACCGCCGTATGAGGAATGAAAGCAGCAGCGAGAAAACTCGACGAAGTGCATCTATGGTAATAACACATGATCTTCTACTATACAAATCCCCCCGTTTACAACGATCCTCGTAGGAGCCGAGCCAAATTTTGGTGCGTTCGATGTCATGCCAACTTTTCTGTGCCACGGTGGGGTGGCCGCACGTGGCGTCTCCTCGCGCCCTAGTAAACGGCAATGCCATGCCGCGCGCGGCGTCGAATCTTCTCCGGCGAGCGAGATCCGTCGGGTCGACGGGAAAATCAGAGCTTGGTGTGGCCGCTGCACTCGTGGCTCTGGACGCGCATCTCGGCGACGGCGAGCACGATCCTGCACTCGGAGTAGGCCACGGCTTTCCGCCTGAACATCCCGAACAGCACCACGGTGCCGGGGACCCTGTGTAATACCCGTTGCCGCCGGAGAGGTTCGGGGCGTGAGCTCGATCTAGAGTTCCTAACTTGGAGGAGAAGTTCAGGCAGAGAAGAATTCAGACGACAGGAAGAAGAGAGATAAATTGGTTCATTCCTTCCCCCTCGTCACCACGATACACAGCTGGTACTTATTCCCCAGCTCACACACGCCAGCTACGCACGGGCTAAGCCCAACTCAACCCAAGCCCGGCCCAAGGCCCACACACACACGACACGCGTGGATGTCTACAGGGAGTACTGACGCTGTAGACCCTCCAAAGGAACACGAGTACACGACGGAGTGTTACATCACCCGCCACTGGGAGGAATTGCTTGTCCCCAAGCAATTGCATCTGGAAACTTTGCTTTGCAGACATAGAAATCCTCCCAAGTTGCTGAAGTCGATGGAATGCCGGTCCACTTGATCAACACCTGAGGCACCGCTGCATTTCCCTTCTTCACCAATCGCCGATCAAGAATTTCCTCCGGGCTGGTGTCCTGAGTATCCAACGCTGGCATTTGTGGCAGATCAGCAAAAACAGGGGAATGATCAGGATTAAATGCCTTCAGCTGTGAGACGTGAAATACAGGATGAATGGCAGTATGGTCAGGCAAGGCAAGCTTGTAAGCCACGGCGCCAATTCGTTCCAGCACTCGAAAAGGCCCGAAAAACTTGAACGCCAATTTCGGACAAGGTCTGTTTGCCACTGAAGACTGAGTATAGGGCTGCAGCTTGAGCAACACTTGTTCTCCCACTTGGAAAACCTTCTCAGTGCGATGCTTATCCGCCTGTACCTTCATTCTATTTTGTGCCACTTGTAAATGTTTCTTCAGACGATCAATGTGAGCCTGACGATCTTGCAAGAAGTGAACAGCCTCTGAATCACTTGCATCAGCTGGCAGTGGCAGAGCTGCAAAGTTAGGCTCTCTGCCGTATACTGCCTTGAATGGTGAACAGCCCAGTGCAGAATGGTACGTGGAGTTGTACCACAGCTCAGCCAGAGGTAGCCACCGACGCCATGTTTTAGGATCCTCATGCACAGCACAACGAAGAAACATTTCCAAACATTGATTCACGCGTTCTGTTTGTCCGTCAGTCTGAGGATGATATGCTGTGGAGAAATGAAGCCTGGTGCCCAAAAACTTAAACAATTCCTTCCAGAGCTGACTGGTGAATATTTTGTCTCGGTCAGAAACTATTGACACCGGCAAGGAATGCAACTTAACCACTGAATCCATGAACACCTGAGCAACTGAGGCTTGTGAAGTTGGCAGACCTTCAATGAAATCCATTGACAGATCTTGCCAGGTGCCTTCTGGGACAGGAAGTGGTTGAAGGAGTCCAGCAGGGTTCGTAAGCTCATGTTTGGCGTGTTGACAAGTGCTGCATTGTTTCACAAAGTTTTCCACAGCCACTTTGAGTCCTGGCCAGATAAATAGTTTCTTCAAGCGCTGATAGGTGGGCAGAATGCCAGAGTGACCCCCCACAGCACTTGCATGAAAAGCATGAATCAATTTAGTTTGCACTGCAGAATTATTCCCAATCCATATACGACCATGTTGCCGAATAATACCCTGACAGAGTTCAAACCCATGCTCATCTGGACTATGTAAAGCCAGAGATTGCAATTTTTGCTGCGCTTCAGTGTCAGTGGCATATGTATTAACCACTTCTTGAATCCATGCAGGTTGCACCACTGATAGTGCTTGCACTTCCAGTGCCTGTGCCACACGAGAGAGAGCATCCGCATCCTTGTTCTCGGATCCCTTCTTGTACACAATTTTGAATTGTAATCCCATTAGCCTAGTCATGGCTTTCTTCTGCAGAGGAGAATGTAGTATCTGATCATCAAGGAATGTGAGACTCTGGTGATCAGTCCTAATCACAAATTCACCTCTCTGCAAATATGGGCGCCAGCGTTCCACAGCCATTATCAGGGCAAGAAATTCTTTCTCATAAATCGATAAGGTGCAGTGTTTTGCACTCAGAGCTTTACTGAGAAAAGCCACTGGTCGCCCTTCTTGCATAAGCACAGCGCCAATGCCAGTCCCACATGCATCAGTTTCCAGGACAAACTGCTTGGAGAAATCAGGTAATTTCAGCACTGGAGTGGAAACTAGTGCTTGCTTCAGACGGATGAATGCATCCTCTGCCTCAGAATTCCATTCGAAAACCTTCTTTTTGAGCAAATTTGTCAAAGGTTTAGCAATGATTCCATAGAACTCCACAAATTTCCGATAATAGCCAGTAAACCCCAAGATTCCACGTAACTCTGTCAGAGAATTGGGTCGAGGCCAAGCTGCAATGGCTTCAGTTTTACTGGGGTCAGTTGCCACTCCCTCTCTAGACACTATGTGTCCCAAGTATTCTAATCTGTCCTGGGCAAAAGAACACTTGCTTGTTTTCACATACAACTGATTATCTTTGAGCAACCGAAGGACCACTCGCAAGTGCTCAGCATGTGCAGCAAGAGAATTACTGTAAACCAGGATATCATCCATGAAAACCAAGGCGAACTTGCGCAGACAAGGTTGAAGCACCTCATTCATGACACACTGAAATGTAGCCGGAGCGTTCGACAACCCAAATGGCATGACTCGAAAATGATAATGCCCCTGGTGTGTTTTAAAAGCTGTTTTCTCTTCATCTTCCGGTCTCATTCTTATTTGGTGATACCCAGCTCGCAGGTCCAGCTTAGAGAAAAACTGAGCACCAGCAAGCTCATCTAACAGTTCGTCAATAACCGGCATAGGAAAAGTATTCTTGATAGTCAAGTCATTGAGCCGACGGTAATCGATGCAAAACCGCCAGGATCCGTCCTTCTTCAGCACAAGCAGCACTGGCGAGGCAAAAGGACTCATGGAATGCACTATGACCCCTGACTTAAGCATTTCTGCCACTTGCTTTTCGATCTCATCCTTGTGTAATGGTGAGTATCTATAGGGTCGTGCATTAACAGGTTCAGCTCCTGGAGTGAGAGCTATAGCATGATCATAAGCCCTGGAAGGAGGTAGGCCTTGCGGTTCAGCAAACACTGTTGCAAATTCATCCAGGACCGACTGAATTTCATCAGGTACAGTTGCAGTCGTCAGTTGGGAATCTGGATGCAGCAACGCCACAGCCCAAATATCATTACCTTTTGTCCATTTCACTACTTTATCAATATTGACTTCAGTGATTTGCTTTTGGCTCGCCGGTGTAAGCCCTTGCAATACAATCTCTTTCCCTTTGTGGATAAACTTCATCGTTTTATTTTTCCAGTTGCAGTACATATCACCTTGTTGAGCGAGCCAGTCAATACCCAGAATGGCATCATAAGCACTCAAAGGAAGCACTCGCATATCATGCTCAAAGGTGGCGCCATGAGTCCACCAAGTTAGCTGTGGCACCATTGTATTGCAATGCATCAGCTCATTGTTGGCTGCTCTCACTGAGACTGCAGGAATTTCAGTGACAGCACACTGCACTCGTTCTACAAATTTTGAACTGACAAAGCAGTGGCTACTGCCAGTATCAATAAGCAGCAGCATAACTTGATTACCAACCAATGCTCGGATTTGTACCGTATCACCTTCAGAAGAGCCAGCTAATGCATTTATGGACAGAGAAAGTTGCTGAGCTTCAGAAATCTCCTGTAGTTCCAGGAAGTTCAGCACATCTGCCGACAGTACTGCAGCATGATCTTCTAAGGACAAGGCATGCACTGTGGCATTAGGCTTTGTAGCACATACATGAGTGGGATCATATTTATCGCCACAACGAAAACATAAACCATTTGCACGCCTATATTCCTTGAGCTGTCTCTCTTTCCACAAATCAGCTCGCACCACTGGTTTTGTAACCTCTGCTTTAGCAGTTGCTGACACTGCTGATTTCCCTGCCCAAGGTTTGTGCTGTGATGCTAAATCTTCTTGGACATGTGCTAACAGAATGGCTCTGTCCACAGTTTCTGGTAACTGAGCAGCTACAGCCATACGAATCTCATATTTCAGTCCCTTCAGAAAATGTCCCACAAATAAGGTTTCATCATAATAAGGATTGTGACTGCACAACTTAAACATCAACTCCTGGAAAGCAATGCAATACTCGGCGACAGTTCCCTTCTGTTGCAGACTAAGCAATGCAGACATAAAATTCCTATGATCATCTACTCCGAATTTTGCTTCCACAGCAGTGATGAACTGTTGCCAACTTGCTACCTCATGTCGCAGCTTGTATGCTTGAAACCAGTGAGCAGCATTACCTTCCAAATGAAGCCGAGCTGTGGTGAGCCACATCGCTGGTGCGACATTGCATGCCTGGAAGTAGTCAAGACAGTTGTCGCGCCACAGCTTCGGAAATTCCCCATTAAACTTCGGGAAGTTCATCTTCGGGGTCACCATTCTACCGCCGCCAACGCCGCCAACGTGCTCGTCCGGAGGTCTGCCCCGTGAACGTGCAACATCTGCGCCCAACGCCGCCGCCGCCGTACCAGGATCTGGAGGACGAGGTGTCGACGATGTACTTGCCGTAAACGCACCTGGCGCTGGTGCGCCACGCCCTCCTGCTGTCGGTGATAGAAGAATCCCGTTCCGCGAGCTCCGATCCGTCTCGGTGCCCGACGAGCCGAGATCGATGGAGAGCGGCGCCTTGGCCTTGTCGATCCGCGCCACCGCCTCTGCCAACGCCGTCATCTGCTGGCTCAGGAACTCCTGCCTGCGCTCGATGCCGTCCATGATGCGCGTGTGATCACCCACCGCGCGCGAGTTGTTGTCGAGGTTGCTCGCCACCTGCGAGTACGACGTGTCGAGGAGGCCGATCCGCGAGTCCAGCGAGCCAATCTGCGACTGGACTTGCTCGAGACTGGTACGGATCGCCGTCAAGGTCTCCTCCGTGCGCGCCGTCGCTTCGGCCATGGCCTCAAGCACGAATTCGGTCTGCGGCGAGGGTTTCGGAGGCGCCGTCGTGACCAGCGTTCGATCCAACAAACCCGCTACTGGACTGGCCGGATCTCAGCGAGGAATCGATCGAAATCAACCCAAGCCGAGTTCACGAACCAGAGTAGGAATTTTACAGCTGAAGATCTGCGCGGCCGCGATCGTACTGACCTCTGATACCACTGTAATACCCGTTGCCGCCGGAGAGGTTCGGGGCGTGAGCTCGATCTAGAGTTCCTAACTTGGAGGAGAAGTTCAGGCAGAGAAGAATTCAGACGACAGGAAGAAGAGAGATAAATTGGTTCATTCCTTCCCCCTCGTCACCACGATACACAGCTGGTACTTATTCCCCAGCTCACACACGCCAGCTACGCACGGGCTAAGCCCAACTCAACCCAAGCCCGGCCCAAGGCCCACACACACACGACACGCGTGGATGTCTACAGGGAGTACTGACGCTGTAGACCCTCCAAAGGAACACGAGTACACGACGGAGTGTTACACCCTGGTGGCGGCGTCGAGCGGCAGCGCGCCGCCCTGGACGTCCTCGGCGAGCTGCCTGGCGTCCCCGTCCGCGAGGAACCGGTCCGCCTGCAGCGTGAGCGCGAGGCGGGCCTCGGCGTCGCCGCGGCTCGGGACGGCGCCCGGGCCGATCTGGGCGTCCCCGACGTGGGCGCCGCGGTAGGAGAGGTCGGCGTGGCCGCCCTCCGCGTACGCGAAGGAGGCCGGGTTCGGGTTGTGGACGGAGACCGTGAGGAGGAGCGTGACGTTGAGGCGGAGGGACGGGACCGGGAGGAGCGCGAACCGCGGGGCGACGCCGGCGAGGTCGGTGGAGACGAGGCGGATGGTGGGGTCGCGGACGCGGAGGACGGTGAGGAAGAGGATTAGGAGGAGGAGGGCGAGGGCGAGCAGCGCGGACAGGCTGCCGGTGAGGCACCGGCGGCGCCGGCGGTGGCGGTTAGCAGAGGAGGGCGTGAGAGGCTGCTTGGAGGACGCCATTACGGTGGGCAGCGGCCGGGGAGGGGGAAGCTCGATTTCGATTTGGGGAATTCGGGTGGCAGGGGAAGTGTTGACGATGGACATGTACAGACCACAGCGTGGCGCCACAAAAAAACAAACAAACCAAAGAGGCTGCCTGTCGTATCTTGCTCTTTCGGGAGAGAGAAACGGAGAAGAAGCAAAGAGAGGTTCTTGAAAAGAAAAAGGAAGTGAAGGATTTCAACGAAAAAATGATAAATTGGACAAATCATGTACGGAGTAGTACAAATTATAGATCGAAATTCAAATTCTAAAGCGCAACTTCATAAATATTGTCGACAGTAACACTGGCCTCAAATTACAGCCTTCCCGAATTAGCTACAATTTGTAGCTGCATTGCTGTTTTCTTGTTGTTTCACGAGCTATACATATTTGCAGTTTCATGACATAATCGATATGTGTACCTTTAGATTCCCGCGCTGGAGCTGGTAAAACGTCCTCGTCAGAATCAGGCTTCTGTTATATGTCGACATCAAGCACACACACACCTGTCTGAAACTAGTCACGACCTGCCACTTCCAGGTCTACTCATCGAAGCAAAAAATTCTTGCACGTCGCACAACATTCTGCACCACCTCTTAACAAGGATGCACTATTATTATAGAACATATTGTCCGCAAATCCGCCTAACCAAATAATTCGGTACGGAGCATAGAAAACACATATGTATCTGATCTGAACAGCAAATCGGCTTGAGTTCACAGCTGCGAAGACAAATTGCGCTGCTGCAGATTTAGGACACGGCGGCAGGTAAGCCAATTACGAGCAACACGGCATTGCTGGGTGCAGAATTCTGGTGCGTCGATCTCATGGCAGACAGTTTGCCGAAATTTCTGCTAGAACTGAGACTTGTCGAGGCTGTCGAAGTAGGGATGCTCCATCGCAGCCTTGGCTGAGATCCTGTTTGCCGGATCGAACTGGAGCATTTTCTGCAAGGAACAGGTTATGGAAATGGTCAGCTCACCACTTGCTTAGGGTGGGGGGAGGGATATAACATCGTGAGATCATCATAGCCAGATTCTAGGAACTGATCTGCTTCCTAGTCGAAACTCAACTAATATAGCCATGGCAAATGAATGAAAAAACGAACTGAAGTGCATTATAATGGATGGACAAGCATTACTTCAATTTGATGAGCTGAAGTTGCGGCAAACATGGATAGAGGAAATACTGAAGCATAGTGTCTATTCAGTTGACAGGCGAAAACAATTCTAGTAAAGAGGACATAAATAGTTTGCATTTCAGATCAGTCGTTTAGATTACCGATAGCAGGTCAACCCCTTCCGGTTCCAGCGTCGGGACTGCACGAGTCATGTTCTGTGATTTCCACTGTGGATAAGCATGCCAGTCTCTCAGAGCAGTCACTCCAGGCCAATCCTCCTCAGTAGGAGTTCCCAACAGCCTTGTCAGAAGCAGTTTTAGTTAATGGCTCAACACAGTTACAATATAAATTGACAGAAGAAATGGGGAGCAAGAAAACTGTAAGGGTAGTGATTCCAGTCACAAGTTTCAGTCACTAGAGTAGGGTCTAACTGTTTGACACAAGTTCGGTTACATTTTCAGATAATAGCAAGCATCAACTCATGAAACTGAATGTCTTCAACAGAACAAGACAATGACTGTGGGAACTCGATTATTACTGACACACTATTCTTCAATTAACTTTTATCATGATAAGCTTATAACTACGTCAGTTCACGAGAAATGGGAGAAAGAATAACCTGAAAATGTGAAGCAGCTGTTGTAATTCGGAGTCACCAGGGAAAAGAGCCTGTCTTCTGACCATCTCAGCTGTATAAAAGATTAAAGAATATATAAATGGGGAGAAAGAATTCATAAAAAAGGAAAATATGTATCGTAAATTAAGAAGAGGAAGGGAAGAAGTAAAGCAGTTGGCCAGAATTCCAAGCCTATGTGACACTGGAGCTCAAAATCTTAAGGTAATTCAAAATTAAAGCATTTGTCTTGCGGTTTTTTTTCAAGAAGCATTTTGTAGATAGTTCTTAACCACAATTCTTGACATTGATATGCTCAAAGCCTTAGAATTGCCGCTACTGTTAAACTTTTTTCGAGTAAATGAACTTCTGTTGATGTAAGGTAAAAAAAAAGGTTAACTAGTACTGTATTTGGCTATACAGAAGAGTGAGCATGCATCCCCTAGTATATTTTTGCTCTGCTTGTACATAAGTGTGTTTCCAGGTTCGGAACAAGGATGAGGTTATGGATAAATTGGTTAAAAGAAAAACTGGAGTACCAAATATGCATCCAATGGACCATATATCAACACCAGTTGAATAATGGGTTGCTCCAAGCAGTACTTCAGGAGCTCTATACCAAAGTGTCACAATCTACAATACAAAAGGAGAATACGGATGAGGAACTAAACCATGCGGATAAATTACGTGGAACAGAGTGTTCACTATCTTAAGTGTACAATTGACTAGACAAGTAAACAGTACCTCATGGGTGTAACTTTTCATAGGAACAGTAAAAGCTCTGCTTAACCCAAGATCTGCAATTTTCAGAATCATCTTGTCCTTATCAACCAATAGATTTTGTGGCTTTAAATCCCTATGATATGAAGGAGGAATAGTATAAATCACATCAGCAAAAAACGAAATATGATATGGAAATCAGCACAAATCAGAGAGTAGAAGTCCAACCGATGAAGGACACCATGGCCATGGCAGTGTGCAATTCCTTTGCATAACTGATACAGGAAACTCTACAAGAAAGTTATCCATTAGCCTGAAACAAACCTATCAAAAGGAGAATTTACTCGGTACCTGCTATCTACTGATAAATTATTAGCAACCATTGAAATATATGAACAACTGGTTGATGGATAAACTATGGGGTATAATGTAGTGTCTACTTATAAATAGATCAGTACAGAAGTTCCTATGGAAGCAACAAGTATGACGCGGAACTATATCTCATTATGTAAAATCTTCTTGTATATTGACATGATCACATGGCACATCAGATCTGTTACATCCACAAATCAAAGGTGTGGAGAAGAATTGAAATCACAAATCCGTACATGTGTGCATGGTTATATGCAAAATACAGAACATTGTCGCATTGCCGAAGTTGAGTTTCAAGCGTGATCGCACTTTTTATTCCCTAAATTTTGTCTTCTGACTAGCCTAGAGTTTGCAGTAAAAAAATTTAATGAATAATTTAGACTAACTTACCTAATTCATAGTACACTTTGATGTTCTGATTTCATATTTGGCTAGCAATCAGATGGTTCAATTCCGTATCTCCAATCTCAGCATTAAAAATGACATTCACAAGTTAAACACAGCAGATTTCCGAAGCGAAAACTCAGAATTCAGAACGGATGGTTCTATTTCATAGTACATTTTGGTGTTCTGATTTCACAATTGGCTAACAATCGGATGGTTCTATTTCATATCTTCAATCCATTATCAACATTAAAAATGCCATTGAGAAATGAAAACACAGCAGATTTCCTAAGCGAAAACTCAGAGTTCAGAACGGACACCTAAACAAGAGGCGAATTCAAATCGGTACCTTAACGACCTCCGTGGGGAGCGGCTTGGGGGCGGGCCCGCGGCGGTATGCGTCGACGAACTTCTTGAGGTCGGTGTCGAGGAACTCGAAGACGAGGTAGAGGACGGGCTTTCCCCCGGCCTGGCCACCCTTGGTGGCCTGCTCGACGGCGAGGAGGCGGACGACGTACATGGAGCTGGAGAGGAGGCGGAGGAGGGAGATCTCGCGGAGCGCGGTGGGCGGGATCCCTTCCTCGTCCATCTCCAGGCGGGTCTTCTTCAGCGCCACCAGCTGGCCCGTCGCCTTGTCCTGCGCCTTGTACACCTTGCCGTAGGTGCCCTCCCCGACCTTCTCCAGCTTCTCGTACTTCTCCATCACGGTTCCGATGGCCCGAGGGTCGCCGTCGCCGTCCTCGGTGCGGCTGGCGTGGGAGGAGACTTGCAAACCCTAGGTACGTGGGGGCTGCGGTGGTTGCCGGATTTGGAGGTTTTGAAATGGGCGTGAGAGGGAAAAAGATGGAAAGAAATGGGGAGTGGCCGTGTGTAGCAGAGCGCATGGGCTGGGCCGCTGGCCTTTTTCTCCGGCATCTTGGAAAGGTGGTGCGAGGACTTTGTAGTGCTCCCCATTGGTTGCCTTATTGTGTTCTAAAAAAAACATTTGTTGGCCTATTGTTCGTCACCCGACTAGAACTGTAGAACATGAGATACATATCAAACATGAGACATCATGATCAGTTATGTCATCATGCACAATGGAGGATGAGCATGATCAAAACCACAATCTTGAGATTGATTTCATGAAACCTCTTGTCAACCTAGAAAATCAATAAGGTGGAACTAATTTTTTTTCTTGAGATACATCGAGAAATTCGTGACAGGGAGGTGCGTCAAAAACTTCTTAATGATCATGTGGACACATCATGAATATATTATGTGTGCTATGTAGAACTAACATGTGGTGTGATGTATCTTTTCCCTATTTAGGATGTCCTAAAAGTTTGGTTTTAATTAAAAATAATTTGAAATGATATTACATTATGTGAGGAATATATCTGAAATTTTAGTGACAACAAAGAACCTTTAAGTAAAATTCTTGTTTTCTCCCCCTCTGTTTGGATAACCCCCATCTGCACAAATGGGGGCAACAGATGGAGAGCATGTCGTCGCCGGAGATAGGGGGAGCAAGGGCCAAGGTGTGTGCTCCCGTCTATTTGTCAGAACCTTTGGTTATCAATGGCTATTTTCTCTCTGGTTTTCTGCAGCAAATGTATTTTGCTAGTAGTAGAACCGTTGGCGCCAGATTGTTTGCAATTTGCCTGTTGTGGTTAAAATGAATAACAGTAAGTCAATGGACCTTCGTGAAAGGTTAACCACCAAATCTTTTTTGATGAAGCCTGAAGGGTCAAGATCATGCTGGTTTGACCTCGACTATATTGTCATCAACTTGATCACATATACACTTTTTCAAGATCATGCTGGTTTTTCCTTTCCTTTTTTTGCTGGTTTCCAGCGCCTCTGTAAACTCTGGCTCGTCGAGCCTTTCTTCTTCTCCTATATTAATACATGCAGCGCTCTTGCATGGTTCTAAAAAAAAAACTTGATCACATATACACTTCCAGTTTTCTGATCTAGCACGATCTAAACAATATAAGGCAATTCTAACTATAGGAAAATAGGACGATCTTATAGCTCATCAGGGGCGGGTCTACGGGGCTGCCATGGCACCCCCTCCAAAAAACAATTTGTATTATATACTTAACACTACTTCTATAAAAAGCTTAAAACCTCTCTCTTATAATTATGATGATAGTTAGACTAAATCTCCTATATTAATACATGCAGCGCTCTTGCATGGTTCTAAAAAAAAACTTGATCACATATACACTTCCAGTTTTCTGATCTAGCACGATCTAAACAATATAAGGCAATTCTAACTATAGGAAAAGAGAACGATCTTATAGCTCATCAGAGGATGATCAATGTCTTGTGTAGCAAACCGTGGCACCCCCATTTTTAAGATCCTAGATCCACCACTGTAGTTCATGAATGAGGAATGCGACCAAATTTTTCCTTGTGGCATTACAGACAAGATCTAGCTAGCTAAGTACTAAGACATACCTAAAGCTGCACAGCTACTGAGGTATTACATCATTAGAAGAACGAAACATACGGCATGGACATAGCTTCGCGCTTCGCGGAATCCTCCGGGAGTGCGTCATCATGTATTCGTATGAATCCTACCATTTCCTCTATGTTCAGCACCCCTGCTATAACCAACTCCGTATAATCATTTCCTCTCGTAATCATTCACAGGACCGCTGGGCGTTTCTGGGTTAAAGAACCTTCCTGATACCCTCTCCTCTAACACCATCCGTGCTTCTTCTGATCGAATAGCCGTTGGAGTTTTGTACTGGTTGGGTGATGTGCCCCTAGACACGAAGAAATCCATCAGAGCATCAAATGCACCATGTTTCACCACCCTTATCTCGAGCGCACTGATCGACCCACGGTGTCGGATTTTGCGGTACATTTGATCGAAGCATCCTTCCGCGGTCACACAACACTTCTCCATGACAGTCTGATCGACATCACTGGCAATATGGTTTCCCGCTGCACTGACCAGCTCCCAGAACAGGACGTAGTGGCCAGGCAAGGTGGATATGTCCGCATATGCGGTGCTACCACCAAACCTGTAACCAAGAGGCCTAAGATGCAGCTCATATGCTTGTGAAATGGCCTTGAGGAGGTCCTCCTCGCTTACAGCCTCGTAATCAATGCTTAAGGCAACATTGTGCCGCCCTGAGAAATGAAACAGTGGCGTTGCATTGTAGAATCCACTCACAGTCAATAGGTCGCCCACTCGGTATCTGTAAAGACCTGGTATGCACCGCAATATGCGAAGTTAAATTCATTTCCTTAGGCCTAAAATTTTTCAGAAATTGTTGAGGTCATTGATTTTAATTCTTATAACAAAAAAGCCACCAAGCAATGTAAGTAAAAGAAATCAGGCTTACACAAGCAGGAGTGAATTACTGCAGCACGGCAGCAATCTCATAAAGTTGTACTTCAGGGATAACGGTGACGCTGTAAATTAAGTGCTAGTTCAATTGGGCTTCTTAATACTTACTATGGAACTGGGATACCAGGTAACTACTATGATAATGTATTTGGAGTAACACTGATAAAACGTAAATCATGCAAGAAATCAGACTGAAGGTATATAATTAGTCCAACAGCTAACCTGCAAATGTGGTGAGAACCAGCTCATAGCACCGACCAATTTTGACATCCATAAGGTCCACAAGCTTTATCCCGTCCGAATTGTCAGTGGTTCCTTGTACCTTTTCATCATCATCGCCACGCTTAGCCTCTGCAAATTCGTAGTAGGCAATGTTTGGAAGCAGTGCATACGATGCACAAGAAGGTGGATCAAGAGGATTCAGATTGATCCCTGCAGCGCACTCGTGGACACGTACACGGGCGAAACAATTGGTAACCCAGCACCATAACTCTCAAGAATCGGAACGTATTGCGCCAGGGAGCCGGTCGCAATGGTGAGGATATACCGTGCTCCTGGCCATAGCCTCCTGAGTATCCCATTCCATGGCTTCCCGGCACACTCCCATAAAATCTCATCGGCTAGTGCTGGGTCAGGTTGTTGCAGGTAACGTTGAGCGATGGCATCACGAAGAGGAGCATGTGTGATCCAGTCGCTGAGATGCCCAGTGCGGATATTAGAGCACATCTCCTCCCAGTTCTGTTCAAGAAACCTGATCCCATTAACGAAACCATTTGCAAAGGCGCCACCGACATGGTCCACGATTCCGCGGTGAATCAGGCCGCAGAGCAACTGGCAGTACATGCTCTGCTTGGCATCTGGGCAGTGGACTGCCTCGATGGGGCTGCTGTATCTGTGGATGTCATGGTCCCGGAAATGGCTGCTGTAGCAGTAGGCCGTGCTAGACGTGTGCACGGGCAAGCCGGACACGGTCGAGTTCCCTGGGAAGGTGAACATGAGGTACATTCCCTTGCCGCATTTCTCCTGGTCAGCATGCAAGTGCCTGCAGGCAGCAATGCATATTTCTCCTGATCAGCATTTTTTTGTTGCAGGTTGGAATCACAAATGCATATGACACTTGGTAGACAACGATTATCAAACAACTCAAGAGTGCTTACATCTTCCTCACGAGTGCCTCCAAGGAATTGTAGAACAGCCTCTGGCGGAGCTTCTCCGTGGTGGATGGAAAGAGCTTCTGGTGCCCCCCGGACGTGCCCGAGCTGCCCACCATGAGAGACATATACAGATCAGTTTTGTATATTTCTTCACACAATCAGACACACAACAGGACACACGGAAATGAATGACTTACCTTCTGACGAGCTCGGTGATGGGCTCGGAGCAGAGGATGCTGGACGGCTCGCCGGAGAGAACGCGATACACGTACGGCTTGATGTCCTCATACCTGGCGACGGGCACGCGCTCCTTGAAGGCCTCCCGTAGGTCGGCGGCCGAGGCGCCTGGTGGTAAGCAGTCCAGGAAGCGGCGGAGGTACTCCGTGTGGGAGTTCCGGGTGAGGATCTCCGTGAGGACGTCCCGCTGGAGCGCCGCGGCGTCGGCGGTGAGGCGATCGACGAGGCCGCGGCCGGCACCCGTGTCCGCCGGATCGAACTCCGGCAGCAACGCTATTGGTTGGGTCATTTGGTCAGGCGAGCTGCAGCCAAGACGAGAGCTAGAACGCCGCCCGCCGGGGCCTTCCGGTTCCGGAGGTCAAAGATCTGGAGAGAGGGGGTGTCGGACGCAGCGCCTCCTCATCTATCTATTACTCCACGCTTAAGCCACATCATCTAGATTATATTAACAGTTAGTCTATAATCTACGGCTACGATTTAATTTTATAGCTGGATTACGAACCTACCCAGCACGTTAGAAAAGTCCTTCTTTTCACAGAACGTGGCTGCACAAAATGTTTCACATGACGATGTCATGGATGACATCAGCAGCTTTTTTTCTTCGTACAATTTTATTTTTTGCACAGAACGTGGCTGCACAAAACGTTGCACGTCATCAGTTTTTTTTCCTTTGTACAATAGTGCTTATATGAAGTCAGGCATGTCACGAACAATTAACTTGCCAATTTAGTACTCCCTCCGTCTCAAAATAAGTGTCTTAAATTTGTACAAAAGTGGATGTATCTATACATGTTTCAAGTCTAGATACATTCACTTTTTGACAAATCTAAAACAGTTATTTGTGAACAGAGGGAGTACCTTAAAATATCGAGTGGTTGATGTCTATCAGAAATTGATTAGTATGCATGCAAGCAACATACCTACTCATACTGTTACGTGCGCGTATTTTTTTGCATCCCCATTTAGTCAGATTTAATTTTTGGGCGAATTGTAAAATACGAGAAAGATGACTTTGGTGTGATTTTTTAAGCATAGCTTCCAAATTAAAAGAAAATAATTTAATATTCGCAAAAATAATAATTAATATAGCTCACTTCCCCTTTAAGCTCTTATTCATCTGTATTACCAACTCATCGGACCAAGAGTTGCCAAACAAGGAAAACCAGCTTGGACCAAGTGTTTCCAAAAAAGGTTAATCACTTATGTGACAGGTAAGAACATGTGGAGTATTGCATGAAAAATAAATAGTCAATATAAACTTTGGCACTCACACTAAACCACATAAATTGGCCTAATTTTTGCTCTTACAGAATATTCAGTATTAGCAAAGTCACCACTATGACAATGTCGTTTGCCGTTATAAATATTATCTGCTTTAGCGAGACACGCATGGTGCAAAAAGATATGTTTCATTACTGGTGGGTTGGGACAAGCACCTTCCTACCCATCTCACCACACATTGGTTCTCCAAAAAATAATTACACTTCTAATTTATATGTACAAAAATACAAAAAATTGAAAATCAAATTAGTGAAAACATTATTTCCAAGGATTCGTTGATCCTGGCAGACAATCAAACAAGCTACACTGAAGACCAACGTCGGGAAGTTTCAACACTGGATAAGCAACCACTAATCTACCGATAAGAACACCATATTCCATTTAAAAGATAATCTCCCTTAATGAGACTTTTAGGTTAAAAAAATTAGGGTGTTGATATGATGTGATTAGAAACACATGCACCCTTCTACCTATCCAACCACACATTAGTTCTCTAAAACATCTACTTCTCTAATTTTGAGTTTAAAACATAGAAGAGTTTATGAATGGTTTTAAGATCAACTCATGAAAAAACATTCTTATGTTTTGAAACAACTAAAGGGTTGGGAGCGCTGTGGGGCCAACTTATCCATGGCTTCCGATCTATTTGGTTGTCGCCAGAGCCATTGGCATCGTCTACCAGCCAAAGATCAGCGTCAATGTCTAGGCTTGGCGTTAGCGCAGTCTTTTCGACATAGGTTTCAGGGGCTGTGACTTTCCTATATACATGCATGACCCGATCATATTTAGTTAATTTAATCGTTCACTCCTAGCCATTAAATTAAGGAAACAACAGAGTAAATATTTTTGCCAATGTTTGGGATATCACTTCTCGGCAACTTATCGGACGACCCAAGAGAAGAGATAAATCGGCTTATCCGGGAGGAGGCACTCATGAGAAAACATTCTTTTGAAGGTTGCACATCTTATTGTGATGATACTAAAAGTTTAAAAGTTTCACACCGTCATAATGAAGCACACAATTTTCACACATTTCCGTTTTGTTATAAAAACATGGTTCCCGATTGTGTATTTTATTAACTCTAAGAATCTAAACCATATGGGCACATCAAATTGATAAAATAGCTAATACTAGAAATAATCAGGTTATTCTCAAATTATTGCATGACGAAATCATAGTACAACTTGAAAAATAGAGAGATAACAGAAATTCCTATAAAACGGCAGCCTTGCTATTGTCGATTTGTTGGATAATAAATAATTCGTAGACCCTAATTAATATATATTCACAAGTATCACCACTAATATATTATCAAGAGAAATATTTAAAAAATTGATAAGAAAAATAGAGGCATGCACAAAAAAGGGATCAAATAATATGTGGAACTAGAACTGGCAGCGATCATGGAAAATGCGATGGTTGCGCATACAAAGTGACAAAAGGAATGAAGAGGAGCTAAGAGGAAGATATGATCGGGCTAATATAGGTCTGACGTGGAATCCTAATGAATCTCACAGTTGTCATATGTTCATTAGTATCGAGGTTGTTGACATGTCGTGATTAGAGATACAAGCTCCCTTCTGGCCATACAACCACACATTAGGTTTCTAAGATGTGTGCATTTCTAATTAACATTGAACATAGAAGAGCAGATGAATGGCGAATATTGAGTATTCCCCAAATCACAATAATATGTGCCTCGGAATTAAAGATATTGCCGACACATGTGATATTTACTATATCATTTTTTGTGTGTTAGAGACGTACTATTTCTTCTCACATAATGTGATATCCGTAAAACACAATTTCATTTTTGCGAAACTTCCAATGTAACAAAGTCGACGCGCTCGAAACTATTATTGTTATTTCAACCAAAATAGTAAAACTTTTGTATCTATATATATATAATACCGACATTGACCTCGCCTACTAATCTAAGATCATATAGAAATTACAGTTATGTGTAATACGACACAAATAATATATATGGGTGTTTATAGAAATAACATAATAATTCTTGGCTTAAATAATGTTGTTTGAAGATACTACGTATTTTCATATGTCATATTTAAATTTGTGTTAGTAGAGTTGTATTAGTTCTAAGTACATAATATGATATCAATGAAAACACTATTTAATTCCTTTGGGCCTTCAACATATTAAAGAAAATGCCCTCGCATTTGCGAGGGCCACCATGCTAGTTATATACTAAAAGCAAAATGAGGGGGTTTTAGAGGCACCACATTAATCCACATAGGTTAGAAATATATAATCCGTTGATTTTCATAGTGACGGTTGAGATTAAAAGATATATAAATTACGTACAATGTTAACCGGGTACAAACAAGTTGTTTTCAACACGTACAACCAAATCGGGAGTCAGATTTAAAAAAATCGAGAGTCACGTCACGGCCATAGAGTCCAGCCGGATACATGTACCCGTAGCCTGATCGGTAGTGACAAAAAAAACTGATCCATTCCAAACGTGTACGACCGGCTATTACTAGCTAGCACATGTACGTGTTAGAACAATATTACTATAGTAGAACATGGTGGCGACCTGTAAGGCTTTAAATGTAAAACAATTTGCCTAGAATATTTAATTTGGATATTGGTGTGTATGCATTTGCCGACAGAAAACATATTATAAAATGCCAAAGATTTCTGAAAAAAATTGACGCATATCGTTGAACACTCTATGTATGCACGCCAAGTTTCTGGGAAACTGACATTTTTTCAGGCATCTATAAAAAAGACAAAAAAAATGTTTCGTGAACAAAAATTTAGCTCCGAATTTTGTCTTTTTACACACGATACAAAAAATATCGGTTTTCCGTGAGACGACTTTGTGAGCATATATAACTTCGACGTGCACACGAGAACTTTTTGTCCGAATTTTCTGAAATCTCACATTAAGTTTAATATGCATTTAATAAACCAAAATCATATGCTCCCGAGTGTCAAAATGTCACCCCCGATTTAAAATCATATATGGTAATATGTATATAATTAACTTCATACATTGAAAGTTAAAATAATCTTTATTACAACTTTAGAAAAATTACAAGAGACATTTACTTCAAAGACAATAAAAGAAGTCGTGGCGGGGGTAGTGCTGCCAAGGACACACCCTGACAAGAAAAGAAAAATCCGACCACCTCCGTACTGAAACACGAAGAATTAGATTGATACATTATGGTTGAATTATCAGGGTTAAGAATTAGACTGATAGATTATATTGTGTTAATCAACATTGGTATAATATTATCAGGGTTAATCGCGCAATTGGATTTGATCACGGTCGTTCATAAGATCCTAGCGCAGTTGGTCTCAACCAGAAAATAGAAAATCAAGCGCAATATGTGCACAGAGGTTAGGATTCACAATTAGAGAAAATGGTGTTGCTATTGTAGAAGTATCAATGTCAACCTATCCGATTGATTTTATAACAACTCATTCACAAGGTTTCAACTTGGTATAGACAATGTATGTCTATTCCCTTTGTGCTGAAAGTATTTTGAAGAATATTTGTTCCTAGGATTTTTCTTCTTTTGAGAATGTTCACTGCACTGGATAAATCTAAAAAAAAATATTCTGTATGGATGACACATAAACTGAAATTTAAACTTTTCTTTAGGTGTAATTTATAATCGGAGACAATATTTGATGAGGGGTTAACTCATCAAATCCCATGGTTAGGACCTAGGGTTGAGATTATGGGGAGAGAACGTGGTAGTGCTGGTAGTTTCGTCGGCTGACAAGCAGAGGCAAAGATTTACCCAGGTTCAGGCCCCTCGGGTGGAGGTAAAGACCCTATTTCCTGCTTGTCTGGTATTGATTGTGTGAGATTATGCGGTTACAAAGAGGTTCCGGCGAGATGTCGATCTCGCTAGGGCTTTTGGTGGTTCGAGTATGGCTTGTCCAGGATCGGCGGCCCTCCCAGCCTTTATAAGAGGCTGGGTCTCGGGAGTCCGTAACCGACCCTGGTTACATGTAAGGAAAGTATAAACCGACTATGCCTATGTCTAATTTTGGAGGGTACTCCATCTTGTTGGGCCTTTCGTCATGGGCTTCATGTTAGGCTCTTGATAGTTGGGCCTTAGTCGACACGTGCACCAGGTATCCTCATGGCAGGGTACCCGAGATGTATATCCTTGTCACTATTCCTTTTAATTATGAGCAATCTAAATCGGCGTAGTCACGTGAATGCATATAACATATACATGTGAGTGAGCTTATAGATCACGTGGATTGAAGAGTTGGGAACAGTAGGAAGGAAGTAAAAAAATCTAGATACCACTTATCTCCGTTACAAAATGGTGACATGGTATTTTTGGAAATGTCACAATTAATATTAAGCAACAAGTTAAATATGTTGTAAAAATATTTCAAATAGGCATTAATTTTCTGAAATAAAATCCGTGACATGTGCAATATGCTAATATGATGCCCTTGCAAATTTTTATATTGTTCACATAAATATTGTTACCCAAAACAACACAATACTTCATTTCATTTTACATCACTAGCCTGTGCACCTGCAAGGGTTGATGACTAGGGCGACATGGTATTTTGGAGAATTAAAAATAATAATTCTTCCATAGATTAAAATGAACCATATAAAAACAATGATATTATCTTAAATAAAATATAACCTAGACCTTTCTCTTTTGAGTGTATTCTACATGATGTAATCAAATTCAGTTTTCATGATGTAGTCAAATACACTATTCTAGGTTCGATGGTTTGTAATTGTTGATGATTTATGCGAGCAAATAATATCATGTAGAAATTAGTAGGGTTAACGTCTCTAGAACCATTTTCGGACACATTGAGTGGGCTTAAGATGACGCCCTCGCATTTGCGAGGGCCACCTGGCTAGTTTCGTCAACAACATGACAAAATCTTTGTGAGCCGTTCCCAATCCAATGAGACGATGTAGACAGGCCGACATGGCAACTCGGTGAGCTTCGTTGTGTACCTTATTTTCCAAATTTCTTTGTTTCTACTCTACTACGACATCATATATGATCTAATAATATTAATTAATAGTTTAAAGATGGCAACATATCATGTGCATCCTGAATTTCGTGTATCCATGCATCCGTATGTCAGTAGCCCTCCGATTTAAATTGTACGCACAACATCAAAATTCTAACTAATTTGCATTTGCACGCCCGCTTGCGGACTAAATCGTTGTATGTTTTGCAATAAACTCCCGGAGGCGTTTATGTTCCCTCATTATCCATGTATCCATTTGTCATTAGCCCTCCGATTTAAATCGTACGCACGGCATTAAAATGCTAACTAACCGCCTGCAAACAAGTCGTTGTATGTTTGCAATAAACTCCCCTGGACGCCATGGATGCATGGATATACAAAATCTTAGGATGCACATGATATGTTGCCAAGATAAATATTGAAACACATATATTCAAAACAATACTTCCTCCGTTCCAGAATGTAAGGCTATAGTTTTTTTCACGAATATTAAGACGTGTGAATTTTGCCTACGGTGGAATCATTTTACTCTGGATATTTTTTGGAGAGAGGAGTCCCTAAAAATCACAAATTGAAAACAATCCTTTAAATCTCTCCGTTATGGATTGAAACTCATTTTTTATGTGTTAAATTATCCATAAATCGCAATACATCATATATTTTGGAATTTTCCTCAAAAAACTATACGTCTTACATTACGGAACGGAGGAGTACAAGTTTACAAACAACATAGTACAAGTTTGAATTCAATTCAGAAATACTAAAATAGAGAAGTTTTGCATCGCACCAGATGATCATCAAACTACACATTTCCATGATTTGCCCACATGTCCTCCATTAGATCATTAAGAAAATGTTGATTCGCCTTCATGTCACGAATTCGTCGATGCATCTAAATAAAAAGCTATAGTTCAACCTATTCATGCGCTGGTCGATAAGATTTTTTTTCTTAACCCCACATCCTCCAAAATTATGGTGTGCATGACAACATAAGCCACATAAACCTCCCACGATGTCTCTAGATACCAAGTTCTAGTCAGGTTTTGAACAACCGGATTATAAGTTTTAGGGGAATGGGTTGAAATTTGACCAAGTGACGGGATGTTGCTTTGTTTCTCACGTGATGCCTCGGTCATATCAGATTTTTCTTGCCAAGGTTGGACGTCTTTTTTCAACCTACTCAAAGTCCAAACCGTTAGCCCTCCTTTGAGGTCTTGTTGTGTTTTACCACCATTGACTATCTAGCACATAAATATCTCATTGAGCTATTGATAGTGTTCAAATTGTAGGCGGTTCCCATGACCCAGAGTGATTGCGAGTGTGATTGAGGAGATAAGTGAGACGTTGTTCCCGCTCGCCCACTCCAACAGAAGGCAAATCCACATGTCCCCTTTGATCGTGGTTCTCCACCAGATTTATCATAGACGATGCCAAAATCAGATCCCACATCCACGAAAGGTCATATCTACCCCCAAATTCGACACCTTCCTTTTCGAGAGAGTGAAGACTGAGCAAGCGCCCTCACCACCCTGAGAGATTCATGGTCCCTTTCTGCCCCTACGCCTCTAGCCTGTCGAAGATCCCCAAAATCATGCGGAACAAAATCCCATCCTCTAAGAGCCCCCAATATACGCTCCACATAGTCGAAAAGAGAAACCGTGGTCAGTAACCGAGGAATCGCTGCTGGCTACAAACATTGCAGAATAGACCCATGGAATACAAATTACACCATCCCCTACGGTAAAGGTGTTAAAAAACACGAAAGACAATAAATTTTGCTATCAACCATGCTATTTTTGGAAGGAGTAATCATAGGATCAAGGATACGGGAGTGATTGTACAAATCTCGGCGGAGACTATCAGAGCGGCCCTCACCCTCAACGCCCAGAGCCACCTCCCACGGTGCCCAATTTCTGCTCGATGTTTTACCTCATGGCATGGCTGAAAGAGAAGGCGACCTTGGCCCCCGTCACGGGCTCCGCTTTGAAGCCGACACCAAAAGGCGACCCCCAACACTGGCTAGAGATGACAGTGCTCGGGCTCAGCCGACTGCCATCCTAGCTACTCCCACTGTTGAGGCAAGTAACTGATCCGCCAATGTAGGCTCGTCCCTATGAGGTAGCGGAAAAGAGATCATGAATGAGGGTACAGATTAAGAGAAAAGTGTCTTGGTGTAGCGGAAAAGAGATCATGAATGAGATGGGTACAGATTAAGAGAAAAGTGTCTTGGTGCAGAACATGGTTAAGGCACAAAGTGCATCTCGTGCAAGGTTGAAAGGTCGAGATGTCGCCGAGAGGGGGGTCAATAGGTATATTTAAACGGTTTTGCTAATTCACGCTCAGTCATCGTCCTAACCGTCCGATTTTTCTAACGCTAATCTACTCGCTGGATCGCTACCTGTGTAGCTAGCTGATATGAACCCGCGGCCGTACGTGTGCCTGGGGCTGGGCCTTGGCCTTTTAATTGTTTTTTTTTGCATCTAGTTGTTTTGTTTCTACGGCGGCCTTTTCTTCTGTGTACTTTTGTGTTCAAATGTTAGCCTATGTACGCACAGGCATCTCTATTTGTGTTGCGGTATTTTTATGCTGAGCGAGAAACTCTCGGTATTTTTCATCTATTTTTGTTCATTCTCAAAAGAAAAATATATGTTTTTTTTTGTATTTCCTTGTACTTATTTTTATTTTATGAACTTTTTATTTTCCCATTTCCCTTAGTAAATATCATGCGTTCTAATTTGTCTCTACGTTATTATTTGTATGTGTTAAAATAACAAGACCGGAGGGGGATTCCACCCCGGCTTTGTCATTAAGGTAGAAGTGAGGACTCAAACCCGGGACCTGACCCTTATGCGCTTATGCACGGCTACCACTAGTCCACGTAAGACAATGCACCTATTTGTTTTTATACAGAGTGAATTATTATTAAATATTGTCTATTCATGATAATAAACTCTATTTTTCTTAATTAGTTGTCTAGAAATAATTACTCTTAATCATATGAGAATTAGTGAAATCTCAGTCAAGGTCGTAGCTTTTAGATCTAAGCCGCCAGATTCGTGCGTCGATTGTTGTTTTGTTTTTGTGTACGCATGCGAAAGTTGTTATTTTTCTTTGTACGACGATGGGCTTCGGATTTAGCAATGCAGTTAGAGAAATTTGATGTCTGTTCGTTTTTTCTGTTACAAGTCGGGCGGCAACTAACATTTTTTTCCAGTTGCAAGTCCGATTGCAATTAAAAAAATTCTAGTTGCAAGTGGGGGTTGCAACTGATATTATTTCATGTTTCATGTCAGGTTGCAACTAATTTTTTCTCTCCAGTTGCAAGTGAGGGTGCAACACATAGTTGCAAGTCCGGCTGCAACATACATTTTTTTCCAGTTGCAAGTCCGGTCGCAACTGAGATTTTTTTTCAGTTGCAAGTGAGGTTGCAACTGACATTTTTTCAGTTTCAGGTCCGGTTGTAACTGGCATTTTTTTCAGTTGCAAGTCCGGTCGCAACTGAGACTTTTTTTTTCCAGTTGCAAGTGGGGTTGCAACTAACATTTCTTCAGTTTCACGTCCGATTGCAACTGGCATTTTTTCAGTTGCAAGTCCGGTCGCAATCGAGATTTTTTTCCAGTTGCAAGTGGGTTGCAACTGACATTTTCAGTTTCAAGTCCAGTTGTTACTGACATTTTTTAGTTACAAGTCCGGTCGCAACTGAGATTTATTTTTTCCAGTTACAACTGACATTTTTCAGTTTCAAGTCCGGTTGCAACTGGCATTTTTTTCAGTTGTAATTCCGGTTGCAACTGAGATTTTTTTTCCAGTTGCAAATGAGGTTGCAACTGACATTTTTTCAATTTTAAGTCCGACTGCAACTGGCATTTTTTCAGTTGCAAGTCTGGTCGCAACTGAGATTTTTTTTCAGTTGCAAGTGAGGTTGCGACTGTCATTTTTCAGTTTCAAGTCCAGATTTTACTACATTTTTTTAGTTACAAGTCCGGTTGCAACAGAAAAAAAAA